>JAOBBB020358027.1:0-10236 GCA_025331005.2 Zoanthus gigantus
TGTAGAATTTACATTTTTATTACTAAATTGTTTCTTTAGAAACACCGACGCAGCTTAAACTAGTTTACCGCTAGTTAATTTTCTGTTAAGGTACCTGTGAGATATGCAGATCACTTTCATTGATAAGTGGAGGAGTCTCAGCAAGAACTCCGCTGATATTCTCTGGAGTTAGGAATGCACCTATTAAAACCAACAGAAACTGTAAAGCAATCCAATACAAACAGCGCACTTTCATATGGGAAACAAAAACCACAGACTTAACTGGCGAGACAAGTTTGTATATAATACAGCGACAGAGTGGACCCACAACTGTCTACTCTAAAAAAAACTCTGGCTACTTAAAACCTTACATAGAAAATCCTGGTGAGGTTTTATATTTAAAAGCAGGAAAAAAAAACTAGATGAACACCAAAGCCAAAAGGATGATATTCATAACTCAAAACAGGAAAAAGCCAGGAACAAAAAAGAAATATCTAAATGAAAAAGTCATGTTTCTTTCAAGGCAGGAAGCTTGGTGGATTGCTAAAGAATAAAAAAATGAAAAAAATGTGGCTAATTAATTTTCAGACTAAGTAAAACAGGAGAAACGATTATCAAGACCTGGTGAGCCTAGCAAAATATCATCACAGTTAACCTTTAAAAAAAAAAGGTACACTTGCTTAAGACACCTATTCTCCTTCTAGGTTATGCTATGGTTGTTAAACAAAAGCAAACAAAGTCCCCTACAATTTTAAGTCAGAGTTGTGTTAACCAAAAGGACACAAAGTCCCTAATTAGCTAAGCCAGCTTTGAGACACCCATGTCTGACTATACTAGGCGTACCTACCAGCAACGTGCAAATGAGTAAATTAACGTTTCAGCAAGGATTGAGTACATTTATTTGTACAATAAGCCTTCACAGATTCAACAACAACATGTTTATTTGCAACTCTATTAAAAAAAATTGTAATTACATTTCTGCTTATGCTATAACTTATTAAACACCGTCTGTCGAAAACGTCACAGTAGAAATCAGAAACTAAAAGGGAAAACGGCAAAAAGATCATGTAAAACCTTGACGTTTTTACATCACATTTTGCTCAGCTTGCTTGATATTCTTTTTAGTATACTTACAGTATTTTGCACGGCTCTAAGCTCTGCCGCCTCACCAGCCGCAAGTCATCGCTCGGCTGGCTTGTTAGCAATTATTGATAAAGATGATGTCTGCTTGACCACTTCATCTCAGCAAACATGAGCTACGTTTTACTACATATATGCAATAAAAATAATGAACATGATGCTAATGAATGTCAAATTCACTTTTCGTACCATAGTTGATTACCAGTGTGTTTAAAGCGGTTAGCGTTGACAGCTTGAGTGCTCTTTGATTTTTCCTCAGAAAAGAAGCTAAGATGGGCATGGAATCACCCTAAAATAAGAAAAGGAAATGTAAGAACACATTTGATAAAATAATAAAAGGTCCCTGTACTTGCTAGGAAATTTTCAATTACTTGAGCTAAATCTGCCACCTACTGTGGTTGCTAAACTAGGCCCGCTAAACAAAATATCCGGTCACATGCTGTAAAAATATAGAGTCAGTCGGTCGAAATTAATATTAATTTTGTCATTTTTTTAATAAAAATCTTTTGGTAGAGTAAGTAGATATCACTGGGGCCAAAGATAAAGCATTTTGTTCATTTATAACTGCTAAAAGCTGGGTGATCTGGCACAACCACATCACAATATAGGGTGATTCTACATTTTATTTAATTGTATCTGGATTGTAGTTATAATGAAAAATACGGCAGATATTGAGGTTAAAAAATGTTGGGTTGTTCAAAGGTGGGTTAAATTTAACCCTGAGTTAAGCAAAAATTACTGCAGCAATTGTTTCTTCAACGAAAAGATTACCCTTCTTATACAATACTGTTTTGATTTTCCTTGGAAAAAGATTGTTGACAATCCCAAATTTACAGATCTGATCATCTGTGTAAGGTTGGAAACAAGAGCATCGTTTAAAAATTTAACCCTGGGCAATGCTAATCGGCTTTTGAACAACTGGGCATTGGTTTGGCATATTTAACCCTGGATTAGCGCTAATCGGACTTTTAAACAACCAGACCCTCGGCAAGGTTGAATGGAACAATCCAGGTAAATCTCATTCAAACGTTGTCCAAAAGAACAACCAAGTTAGCATTGCATTTGGTTGACAACACAATTTTTAAAACCCTCATGATAAAAGTGCAATATTGGGCCTTACTAAAGGTTTTACTAGCCCTTTTTGTAATATCTTTTTTGTATTCATGTGTTTTATTGTGTTTGTTTTAATCAAGTTAGCAATGCCTTCAAACTGTTTCTAGTTTTAAATGGCTAAACAAGCCTGGAGGTCCTCAAGCAAGCACTTATACCTGGTTTCTGTAGTGTTAAGCGAATGAGAGTCTGACTCCCACGGGATGGGACACTAATCCAACACAGTTTAGCTTCCAGAATACACTGGCTACCATTTACCAACTCCTACAGGTGTTGAACTCTCTAATTTTAGGGGCACGGCCCTATTGGCCACAAGTTTGTTGCCAAAAATATGGCACCAAGGCAATTATCCAAGGGCATCAAGACCATACCAAGCACACAGGATTTGTTTGTGTTCTCAACTCAATATAATTTGATCACTTTCAACTCATTCAGGCGATATTAACAGAAAAATAACCTATGTTTTAACACCTATTTCTTAAGTCACGGCAGCACCAAACAGTAGGCCATTTGTGGCCATAAATCATACACAATTCTGGGGACATTAAGGCAATGGCCAACGGCATCCACGGCAAATGCCGTGTGGCCATGGTGGATTTTAAGTCCAGCTCCTAAGAATGGAGATCCGAGTCAGCTTTGGCAGAACAGGTCACATAAGATAATGTTCAAATCTCAATGGAGCCAGGGATTGAACACAGACCTTGTGGTTAGAAGGAAGGGATATTACCAACGGCGCCACCCAGCCATTGAAATAGCTGCTTCCCGTCATTGATTCTACATCACATTGAAACATGTGTTCTGGGAACTTGAGATGTTTATCTGATGGGAATTGTGATTCAAATCGACACCTTGAAAGCTGTTAGTTTCAAATCAAACTAAACCAGTTTTATACTACAGCCAAGGCAGTGGTTTCATTAGAAGGTGGCTACTGGCGATTTATCGCCACCTACTGAGCATCAGACCGCCGGCTAATTTGCCTGAGAAACTGAATAGAATTTCATTTGTTTGTATATTCACTTTTAAGTTTTACAGATAAGTGCATTGTCCTAAAGTATTTCTTTAAAACATCCTTGCAATTGGCAAATAAACTTGAAAGGGAAGCTTCACTTCTTGTACTATTTTATTTAATTTAAAAATGGTCTCTTCACGCACAGATCTGATATTTTTTAACTATAAATCCAAGGGGCAAAAAGCCTGCTTCTTAAGAATCTAGCAGATATGAGAATGTTGTTTTCTTGCCAAAATGCTGTAAAATGCGTCTCAAGAGTCCCAAAATCTCAAACCTCTAAAGCTAAGCATTGCAAAATGCTGGAAAATCCATCTCAGGGGTCCCAAAATCTTAAACCTCCCTAAGGCCTCTGAAAAAAATTTATAGCCGACTACTTTCATCATCTAGCCACCTACTTCAAAAATTACTGAAAGCACTGTAAAATCATTTAATTTTATGGCACTTAAGGTACTAGATTTATATGCAGAGCTTTCTTGGCAAGTCATGTAAGCCCTGACAATGAATGTCAAAAACCTTTTTGTTTCATTGAACAATTTCAACAGATTTTATCAAAATTCAGAGATTTTTATCAATCCTACATGTCAACAGATTAATTTCTAATGTCAGACTGCAATAACAATTAATTATAATTCCTGTTTTACGTGGAAGACGCAAGTGGAAAAGGAGAGCAAGAGTGTTGGTTTGGAAAAAAAGGATGCCATGAATCGAGTGAGATGGAGAGTGGGAGTTGGAGAGATTGCTGGCAATGTGGGGTAAATCTGGCCACTCCCATTTACGGGTATAAACCCGGATCAAAATTGGATTGATGATGTTCCAGTTAATGTTTTCAAGTGGGGGGTCATGTAGACCATCTGAGGGGTCTCCCAGTTTTTTGTATTATTTAACTAAAATTTTACATCTATCTGGTGGGTAAGGAAGCCTTCTTCATTGGGTTTTGATCCGTCTTTTATCTGGAATACTGCTTCTAATTTTCTATAAAGATCAACCTCGGATTAAGAATCCTCAGAAAAAGCAAAAAATGCTAAAATCTGAATGCTTTTATAATTATAATCAAATGGTCTCTGGATCTTAAAGATTCTCAAAGATCAAGTTTTTGTACCTGGCGAACTTTCACTCTCTCTGATAAGAAAAACTCCATCTTTCTGTTGTCTCAACAACAATTCTTCGGCTTCTCTTCGTTTGATCTTTCCATAGAACCAGCTAACACAATTAAACAATAAATATCAAATCAATCAATCTTTATTTGTACTAACTCTCTTGCTAAAGGAAAAAATTACAAAATTCAATGAAAAATGTTTAAAGTACAAGTTAAAGTACTAGCTGCCTGGAATAACCATAGGGGCTAGCAAAGCCAGGCAGCCAAGTAAATATATGTTAGTACAGCAAGGGTCTCAGAACCAATTTCATACAAGGCAGCCAAAATGTATCAACAAGCGGCTACATTTTTAGTCAATTATAATTACATATGTGCTGAGAAATGGATTCCAATACTAGATTTCATTCATCTTTGCTGAACAGAAAACTGATGTAAAAATTTACTTTGAACAAGTCATATAATCTATTTTTACATGCACATTTTTTTAAGTCAAAGAGAAACTTTACAGCCACTACAGGCAGCTACCTTTGTCTGTACAACCAGTGAAATTGTGCTGGTTGCAGGCTTCTACTGAGAACCCTGGTACAGTAAAACCAAGTGTATAAAAACCTATATTTTTCCAAGTCAGTCTGAAGAGATTCTTTATATGTAAATCATGCTTAACATGAAATTTGGCTGTGTAGGTTCTTAATCAGGCTCTTAGTTTTGATTAACTAAAGATAAAAAGCACTTGGATTATTGAGTGTGCTCTTCTATATTTAACTATTCACACAATATTAGTTATGTGGATTACATTAGAGAGTAAAGTAACATATAAATTGTACAAAATAGAGCAAAATTCATCATTTTGGTCCAGCAATAGAGAATACTGTATTTTATTTAAAAGAAAAAAGTTTGAAGGATAGTACTTTATTTTAATTACTTTTGAAATTAAAGAACCTACTTTGAAATTTCAAGATGAAATGGTTCTTATGTGAAGGGTGCTTAACATGAAAATTTCAGCCTGACAGGTTCTTAAATTCTAGGTTCTTATATGTGGTGGTTTTACTGTAACTGACAAAAACTGTAGCAGTAACACTTTTATTAGAGAAAAATTAACACAAAATTTAAAAAATAACTGCTGACAGTTTCTAACTGGAATGATAATTATCAACAACAAATAAAAATGTCTGATAACTTTGAACATTGGTTTCAAAGGTTGAAGAGATTTTGGAGGCCAATTAACTTAAAACAAATACTAAAAGTTATCTGTTTTGAAAAAAAAAAATACTTTAACTTCAGATGAAAAAAATGAAACTATTTCCTTCTTCAGTGAATCACAGAATGTCTGCTTTTTAAGTCTGTCACCACAACCAAACCTTACCAGGTGCCACATTATTTTAAAAAAATCTTAGATTTTAAACATTTTTGTGTCAATTGGCATTTGCCTTTGAAATGGCTGGTTAACACTAATCCATGGCACCAATGTTTTGATTTCAATCTTGTGAAGACCCATTTGAGCTTTAATTTTGGTACCTTGGAAAATCTGATTTATATTTTACAAGAGTTGTAAATCTTTTCTTAGGCTTGGTTAGTTAGTTAGCAAGAAATCGGTGCTTGAATTTTGGCTCAACAAACGGTTAAAGTTAACCAGTTTTTGAGCAGCCAAAGGCAGTACAAGACATGAACTTACAAAATTCCAGATCATGCAAATGATATAAAATGATAAATTTTATGTTCATTACATTTCCGGCTTTGATGAAAATGTCAACAAAACTTTAACTGCAGTATTGAGCGGATGAAATCGATAACAATTGTCCGATCGCGAGCACGAGTTTACCGTTTAAATTTCTAAAGAAATATATGATTACAAGTGATTCTGATCATTTAAAATTACTATCGAATCGGGTAGTTTCTTCATCATTTAATACCACATTTTGCAATCTGCGTATTGACCCTGCGTGTTGATGTGACGCATAAAAAGTGGTGACGGTCGCGGACTTCGACAAAAAACTCTCGACTTTATTGAGTGTTAAAGACAATTTCTTCATTACAAACTAACACTTTTACGATTATATTTACAGAAGGCACCTCATGAAAGTCAACTCATTTCTGCAGTAAATAACTATTAAACTATAATTAAATCAGCCGAACGCGGTTCGTGAGAATTAGAAAGAAAACGTGTCCAACAGTCGTTTTATGTCATCAAATATAAAACATCAAAATATAAAAGCAAAATAGCCCTACAACTATTTGAAACATGAAAATCAAGGTAGCGAACGCAGTTCGCAAAGATGATCAACTGCAACAAAAACACAACCAACACATTTGATGTATCATTGCATGTATATGAATTGTCAACAAAAAATAACTTACTCGTGAGGTTTCATTTGGATATACTGCTTTGGTATCCAGCCTTGTTCGATACCTTGTTCTGCCTTATACCAATTTTCATCTTCCCCCATTTCAATCACCTAAAGTCAAAGCAAATTAACCTTTCTACTAATAACCATATTTCGACGAGGGAAGCATAGTCAAGCTAACCAGAAACTGGCCCAGAGGCAACCATCGATCAAATAAATTTATAAGTACACATACATTTAAAATGGTACCCTTCATAAATGACAGTTCATCTTCTTGCTGTGCTTCAAAATGGTATTTTGCTACAGCTTCCATCGAGATAAATTTTCAAAAATAGCCCATTCAACAAAATTAAATTTCGCTTCAGATCTGACGGGAAGTTACAAGACCTTCGGCTGAGAAATTAAAACGCCTACTTCGCCTGCGCTCGTTTGGAATCGGAGCATTGTCGGAAACGTTCGGAACTTCACGTATGCAATTTTTGTGACGTCATACGTCTATATTCCCACTAGCACTGGGCATGTTGTACATATTATCGTTTTTCGCAAATTTAAAATATTTGGGGTCGGACGGACGACTTTAAACATAAAATTAAGTGGGATGGCCTTTTATGATATTGAGTATTGTTCTTTTTTAAAATTCGAAACAGTTACAACCTTTCAGTTGGTAAGATGCAAGACCGCAGTAATCGAAGTTAGAGATTTTGAAAAGTTGACAAGTATCAAAATAACTAAGAAGATAATAGGAAACCTTGGACAATCACAATAGAGCCGGATCACACATTTTTGCAACTTGTTTAGCTGGTTTGATTGGAGAAGCCGATTTACTTCCGATATTTTATCGGAAACAAGAGGCTTAGCCTTATTACTCGTGCTGGTAATTGCAAATTAAAAAAATAACCTCAGGCAGCTCCTGTTGTTGCGTGAAAATTATTTTAATTTTTACAAGATTTAGGCTATTCGGTGTAAAGGACAATATTTTAGACTTTCACAAAGATAATAAGAGTCATAAGCGGTGACTAGTTTACAGTGCCTTTAAAAATTAAAGAACAAGAAACTATAAAACCTTTGGAAAATTGGCGTCAGTTAAAATATAAAACAATTGTTGAAAATGTTTTTTAATTAAAATATCAATATGTATTTCGCTTTTGTGGTGAGCTTTTAACTGCTCTTAGATTTTTAAAATTTGTTATTTTAACTTTGTTTACATGGTAATTTGGATAGTACGTGCGTTTTGATTAGTCTACAAGCGTGTTTTCATAGCCTCGCGCTATGAAGCACGAAAATGGCGTGAGCAATATAGTTTGGCTGCCTCCAAGTTGTGAGATCTCCGACTTGATCTCCAGCAGTTTTTTTTCATCATTTCAAAACATGTGCCTTTCAAAACATTCACGAATGCGCATGCGCTGGAGATTTATGTCCCGAAAAATAAAAATAGTAATAAAAATACAAAGCAGAATCCTAGTTGCCTACCAGAAACAGAAATAAAAAAATAGAGTCAAAATCTAGACTCGTTGCCTATCGCCAGGAGTAACGAGTAATGAGAATGATACTGAGTGTTTGATCCGTGTCGAGAGGAACTTTTAATGAGAAGTTGCTCAAATTGAACAAAATTGGTTTTCTTTTCTTAAAATCGAAAGCTGTCCAGTAGCGTGCAAGTTCGATTGTGTAAGGTATTATAAGCAACTAAAAGTGTTTGCTTCTACTTGATCTTTTTTGAAAAGATGATACCCTCAATATATGAGTCATTAAGGGTTTGACAAGCGAAGCTAAGCCTGATTGAATCGTTTATTTCATAGTTTAAAAACCCTTATCGAAAGCACGGTTTAAGAGGAACGCTGTCTATTCTTCAATGCGCGGTTACCAATTTTGTTTACTTCCCAAGCCGTGCTGTCTTGTAAGTAAAGGCACTTTAAACCAAATTCTTCACATTCCTTTGGTTGGTCACACATATTTGTGTTGTTTTCGTTGCCATTTTCAATTTATATTCTGCGTTAACTACAACTCATTATCTTTACGTTCGCTGTTGATTTCGTTGCTTCTTTTGTTGACTAGGTAGGTTTTCGTGTTCAGTGTTTAAATGATTCGTGCTAACTAGCATCATTTATTAGCAAATAATGTCACATTTGACAATAAACCTAAATAAGCTCCAACGCACTTCCTAATCTGAGATTATTCTAAGATTACGCTAACTCGCATACGCGGTACAAATTCCACGTGATGTGGGATTTGACACACTGAATCGTTTCACACCATCCTAAAAACTTGTACTTAGTTGTAGTTGTAAATACAACAAGAACACATTTATTTAAAAGACCCAGCTGGTTTGCTTTGAATATGTTGTAAATGTTTCTTTTGACTTTTGAGCCTGTAAAATGATTTTTAACCCTGTGCTATTACACGCGTCATTATCATGGGGACCAAGCTACAGCCACATGGGAATGACTTTTAAAACTTTCTGCGGCATACAGAAAATATAAGCTATTTTACACGTCGCAAGAGATCGATTTTAATTTTCTCCGACATACAGAGGTCGTAAGCCATTTTACGCGTCACTTATCAGGACCAAGTCGCAGCCACAGGCGAATGGTTTTAACTTTCTGCGACATGCTTAAGTCATAAGCTTCTCCACGCGTCACTTATCAGAACAAAACCAGACACAGGCGAGTGGTTTCAACTCTCTGCGACATACAGAAGTCGTAAACTACTCCACGCGTCACTTATCACAGCCACGGGATGCAACGGGATTTGAGTAAGCTATGGTTCAAGCTCAACCCATTCATCTAACCATGGGGAAGACATTGTACGTTACTTTGATATAATTATTAAGGTTTTCTCTTCTTGCGTCTCTTTGCCATCTTGGAGATTGGCAGTTGCTTGTAGCAGTCCTGCGTTTTTATGCTTTATAACTCAACCAAAACAAACTTTTTAGTTTTGACAAAGAGTGTAGGCGGAGTGTACTAACTCTTCAAACTACAATGGCTTGTTAGCCAAAGCAGACCTATGTATAGCTTCATGCCCTGGAATGTCAACGGAACGTTTTTTGCTGCAATACAAATAAGTACAAACATTTGTCATGTACTGACTTTATTGAGGGCATTCTATCATCAAGAAGTGTTTATGGTTAACCTTGCTTATTCCTTTTAGTTTTAACGAAATTAAATCTTTTTTCACTGATGTGGCCTGATTTAACAAACAAAAAAATTTTGCTGGCCATAAGATTTCAATTGTTTTTATTTGCTACCTTGTTACCCAAAAGATAAGGCATGCAAGATGACTAATGTTCTAACGTCAGAAAAAACCCAAAACCAATTGATGCAAGTGTATAGGGTAACTGTTTCATAACTGCTCATATTGAATATTGTTTTTGATGTACTTGTATATTAGGAAATGATGTCTTGTTTTCTAAGCTGGACTGTCAGTACGGGCATGGTTGGCGCAGTTGGTAAGATCTCTGCCTTCCGACCACAAGGTCCCCGGTTCGATCCCGGCTCTGCCGAGATTTGAATCTTTGTGTGACCTTCTTCTCCGCCTAAGCTAACTCAGCTTTCCATCCTTCCGGG
>JAOBBB020358113.1:0-10236 GCA_025331005.2 Zoanthus gigantus
TCTCATGTAAACACGTTACTGAATTTATTTTCGTTCCGGAATGAATCTCGATCCGGTATCATGTAAACACCGCCTAAAATGGCCGAAGAACAAAAATACTCATTGATGGCTGTTAGATAATGCTTTAGTTGTCCGTCTCGAATAGCTCTTGCTACTAGAACAACTAACAAACTTTGTAAGACAGATTTGACAATTAAATGTAAAATAAATGTGAAGAAAATGTAAAAACATCGTAAATCGATACAATTATTAATGGTTTTCGCGGGAAATGAACAACAATCCCACGCGCGCGACAAACAGTAAGTCTCCCATGATTCATTGGGAGAAAGAATAACTTGCGCTGGCCTTGGAGTTATCGTGCACAGCTTGGGAGACATTTTTGTCATAAGTTAGAAGATCTGTCCTAATCTGGACTTGTTTGCACCATCCTTAAGCGATGGAGGTGGAATATAGTATAGGAATCAAGAATCGGTTCCTAACCCTAACACTTGACGAAGAAGACCCGGAGGAAATATTGCAGGGAAAGGAAAACTTAAAAGATGAGAAGAAGGACAAGAAAAAGCAAGACAAGAAGGCAGCAAAGCAAGTTGTAAAGGAAGTTAAACAGCAGAGCAACAAGAAAGAGATTGTCATCGACGAGAACAAGAAAGAAAGTAAGAGTTTATCGAGAATTTAAAATTATAGGGTGTAGTTTGACGGCAAAAATGGAAATATTACGACATGCTTGCAAGGCAACCGTCAACTCGTGTACCATGGGTTACACATGGCTCTGATGTTCACGATAAAATTAATTGGAAAACTTTAATTGTTTCATTGAAGAATCATCTTGTTAGGGAGTTGGAGGCTTTTTAGTTTCAAATTTTTTAAAATCTAGATAAGGACTATCGATTCACCAACACGTTTGACATTTAAAATCTTGTACATTTTGAAAAGTACACGCGGACATGACAACATTACGAAATACTGGTTATTGTAAACTAGTTTTAGAGTAAGCACTAGTAAAAGATGTCGTAAAGGGACAGTTTATTGTTTTCTAATGTAACAAACAGTTTTATATTTTATTTAGAACAAAATATACTCGTGTTTTTGGCGTGTCAGCGTTTGGGAGGGTTAGCGTCGATCAGATCATCTTCAATTTTATCCTTTGTCTACTTTATTTTGACTATCTGTCTCTAAACGGCAAGTCTTGGCAACGGATGTACTTAATGTGTACTAAAAAATATTTTAGAAAAAAAAGTGATTTTTTTTTTGCAGACAAAAGCGATAATAGGCGAGATCGCGAGAAAAGCAGTCGAGGACCTAAAAGTGACAACACGAGGCGAGAAAACGAAAGAAATACTCAAATAAGTTCAGGAGCTCCTCGGGAAAGAAGGGATCGTGACGATAAAGGCGAAGGCCCAAGGAGAACAGGTGGTTTTGGAGGAGGTGACAGGGGTGGCTTCAGAAAAGACAGGGAACCCAGCACACGAGAGGAGGGAAGCTCCCCAGGAAAAGAGGGAGGTGACAAGGAGAGGAGTGAAAGGGGGGGCTTTGGAGGACGAGGCAGAGGTGGAAGGGGTGGTCGTGGCCGTGGAGGATTTGGCGGAGGACGAGGTGGAGGCATTGGTGGAGGAAGGAAGAGAGAGTTTGAAAGAAGAAGTGGCAGTGATCGATCGTAAGTTGTCTTCTTATTTTCTCCAGAGCAGTACAGGGTAACATTTTAACAGTATGTGAACAAATTTCTATTGCAAAAATACAAAAGTCAACAATTAAGTACAAAAAGTTCAAGTTTTTCAATTTTAATTATAAAGATAGATATACCAGTTTGAATGGTTAAACACGCAGTAATGTAACAAATTAAACCATTGTTTCATACAGTGCTCTACAAGGGATATTTTGTCAACCTTGAGTTAATCGCATATACAGCAATGTTGTTTTCTATGGTACCTCATTAAATCAAACATTAAATGCAGCGCAAAGGAAAAACTTCTTTTAACTTAAAACAGCCCTTTAAATATCTGTATGCATAAAATTCAGTAGTGAAAATTAATATTAAAGCACAAGTATGATAGCATCGTTTCTTTATTTCTTGTCTTAGTAAATACAGATTAATAGACATTCACAGGTTTTAACTTATTCTAGTAATCTATTTCATAATAAATTTTTCATATCATATTCTTAATGGTATTAAAAGAATGGAAAAATAACTGACATACAATTGTTGTTAGTGATACTTCATCACTGTAACTTTTACTTTATCTATCATCCGAATGAGTGGCTTTCTGTTTTTCTTATTCAATTTAATTTACTGCTTCTTTATTAGCAAGTAATAATTGTTGCGGTGTTTTAACTCCTGCTCTGTGTACTGTTTGAAAGAAAGGATTTCTTGTCCATCAGCATCTTGTGTTGTATGTTTGTTTGAAGGTCTAAAATGTGTGTGATTTCTCGTGGTTAAAAGCTAAAATTAATAGTAAAAATTCTGAACCACAAAAAGTTCTAATGTTGTGTTTTTCCTCTATGTTCTCGCATCATTGGTGTTTCTAACCGAAATGGAAAAACCAGTGGCCCACAAAGGTTTGTTGTCAATTTCGCTTTCTCAAGGAGCAGCTATATTTTTGCCAAAAACCATGCAGCTAATATTTTTTAAAACTGTTTTGAAAATTAATTGTTTTCAAAGCTTTTTCTGCTGACATCAATCATCATTCAGTCTTTAATGCTCATTTCATCCCCGAGGAAGCTAAAGCAGTTACGAGAAATAGATTAGTTAAAACAGGAATAGAAATTGTGTATCTTTTTTACTAGACTTTCGGACTAGCAGTCACAAAGGTTAGCCAGACTTTTCCATGTTTTTACTAGACAAGCAATTTTTAATCACTCTTTTACAAAAATGTTCAGTGATGCAAGATGATTGGTTGATAACCAGAAACTGGGTTTGGAAACGTAAGCTTACAGTGACAAGAAACTGATCACTTGGCCCAGAAACTAACATTTTTGTGGTTGGATTGAAGTTGGAACAAGATATAAATTTCTAAGGAAATGATATAATTTGGAATGCAAGCACAATATTAGCAAAAGTGTTCAATGATAATGTTTACAAGATACTCAAACCAGTTTGAGTGCAATATTATTTGTCTCCAAAATTTTTACTAGTGTGTCAAGGTTTCTGGAATTTCACGATTATGCAATTTCACGAAATTGACTCAAAATCATGTAATTTGTGAAATTTGCCTTTTTTTTTGCGTAATTTTGTGAAGTACTTGAAAAATCACTTTTATGGAACACAAATACCACTTTTTTATTTTATTTGAAAACTGGGTAAATATGAGCAGCTAATTTTTATAATGAAAATTGAATTGCCCAATGAAAATGATTCGCAATTTTGCTTTAGGGTGCCATGACTAACATGTATGCACCCTGAAACTGAAACCCAGAGTCCAGGTTCCTGGAAAATGGTTATCCCAGAGCTCCACTTCTTGGTGCTGGCCATAAGGAATGTGGGCTCTGGAAACAAGTTTGCTCAGTCACCATTTGGTTTAGTAACCAGGCCCTTTAGATACAGGAGCCTGGTTCTGGGAGCCAAATGTTAATTGGCTCATTCCAACTGACCAGCTGTAGTCCTTCTATATTATTTTTTTAAAGTACTGTTACAGCATAAAATTACCTATAATAGTTAGTGTTGCAAGGTAAATAATGACTAAAGGAAAATTACATAATTTACTGTGCAATGCTGTGCAATTGGCTACCAATGCCGTACTCTTTTGCAACTTTTCATTGTGAAATTCCAGAAACCCTGGTGTGTGGACCAGCAGTTAATTTGAAACCCTGTAAAAAGTTCATGTTTGCAATCTCGTAAAAGTACTTTTATACAAAATCAGAACTTAAACATAATATGAAATAGAAATTTTGTGCCAAAACAGTATAGTTTTGATATTGTTTCTAGTTTTTGCATTTTTGTGAAACGTTTTCTAAATTTGTTTGTTTTTTAGCAAAATCTTTTTTGAAGTACGGTTAATTTATCAAGGTACCAGTAGTATTAATGTTATTGACAATTTGTCAATTGTAAGTGGAGTACAGTATGTGAAAGTTGTTTGTGTTAAGGTGTGATGTGTACTGGTTTAGGAGTAGTAACCTGTTGTTTTTAAAATGGTTGAAGCAGCGGACAGGTTTTTTAGTTCAGATATTGGTTGTACAATTTACTGTTTCTTTTGTTCATTGTGCCAACACTGTATTTTACCTTTACTAAAATGTAACAAGTTAACCATCATTTACTGTGTGCATGCACAATGTACAAGTGATCTGTCAGCATTTTTGAACAGTACCATGAAAATGATAATTGTCAGTTTTGGCTCCTATCAGTAACTTCTAGTTTTCATCAGTTCAAGTTTGGCCATAATATACTTCATTTTTAGAGATTTGAATTACATAGTCTTTTAGATTTATTGTCTTCTTAAAGTCTTTTCCTCAACGAATATTCCTTGCTCCCAGATAAGTGTGGGGAGTTCAAATGTCAAATAAAATCTGGTCTGGCTGCAAAACATGAAGGGTAGACATAAAACAATAACCAGGGACAGAAGCTTTGACATGATCAGTGTAGTATCAATCAACACTGGCAACCAATGATATCCCTGGCTAGTATGGGAACATATTTGGCATTGCAAAAATGCTTTAAGAAAAAAAAAGATGAAATAAAACATGCCATCTACTTTCAGAATATCTCTCCCAACTTCAAATCTTATTGACAACCTGGCATGTTAAATGTTAGATTCATTCACTGAACAAAAAGTGTTAGTATGAATAAAGCATACTTTTTCTTGTTTGAAAACTTGGTTACCCTTTGTTTTGGACAATTGCTAAAGCTATGCTGACTCATACAGCTACTCTCTAAACTTGTTTAACATATTAACTTGTTATTTTGAGCATTTCTTTTTCTCTTAGGATTGGAGGTATGCAAATACTTTTTAAAAATTAACAGGAAGAACAACTTTGTTTGTAGTTACAGTAGTATCAGGAGCAAAAAAAGTATAAGTTTTTAAAAAAATCACAATAAGCTCTCAATCTAAAATTGTTTAATTTCAAAATTAAAATTTGAAAAGTTTACTTACAGTAAATTAATGTTATCAACCATTATTCAAGATCATTCAAATTTTACTTAAAAATGTGGAATTAATATATAAAATAAAATAATTATTTTATTTTGTCTTTGTGTCCTCCAAATTTAAGAATTTTGTGTTGATAAGTTAAATTGCATTATTAGCTTGTTATAGTTATTGTGGAATTTTGTAGCAACGACTTGTTAAATATTTTTAAGAGACTGTTAAGTGTATAACAGATGCATGTCACCCCGTTTAGCTCTGATTTCCCTGCTATCCGTAAAAAATCTTTTTTTGTTAAAATTTATGTTTCAGGGCTCGACAAAACCCCTGTCTGGTCTTCCAGTGCAAGTTAATTTCGAGGCTGCACAACTTTTTGTAGTCACTTGCCTGACGGAGGTGTCCTCAAAAGAGACCCTCTATCACAAAAAGGGTATCTCCCACACAAACAGACAAAGTATTGTATACTAAATGAGAAAAATTGATTGATGAAATCAGTGCTAATCGTGTTTTAAAGTGGTCTTTCTTAATTAATTAGTTAAGTGTTTCAAAGCATTTGATCACAAAAAGGGTATCTCCCACACAAACAGACAAAGTATTATATACTAATTGAGAAGAACTGATTGATGAAATCAGTGCTAACTGTGTTTTAAAGTGGTCTTTCTTAATTAATTAGTTAAGTTTATGTGTATCAAAGCATTTGTTTTTCTTCTTAACTCAATTCAGAATGAACAAACTTGAACTAAACATTAAGTTGTGTCGTGAGCAGAGTTTTGACATAGCAAGCTTGGACTTTGTCTCGATTCACAGCATCTTGATTTATTGCCTGGGAGTTAAACTCTTGTTTTTGGTAATCCTGAAACATTTGCATGACAAAATAGTGTCTGACATTTTTTGTTAGTTCGTCCTTCAGTGGAACCTTTGTTTTATATGTACTACTTAACTAAAGATTATATAATCAGATAATTTTATATTTTACGTGTGTTTATAATTTTGGGCAAGCTGGTAATTGTTCCAAACTAGCCAATTCTTGGACACTTGCCCAAATGGCTTGGCTAGAATATAAGTCTTTGTCAAGCTCTGTATTGCATATCACAGTTTTATCTAATACTTATTTTAAGCTACCTCCTTCAAAATTAATAAACACTCTCTCTAGAGCCTAAAATGACCCCTTTACTAGATGCACTGTATTAAAAAAAAAACAGGAAATTTCAAAAAAGAAGGCATGTTGCATGAAAAGAAAATTTTATTTCTGTTTTCAGTATCTCCAACCTCAGTTTTCTTTCTTCTCAACAAGTTCTGATTTACGGACTTACAGTAGTTTGCACTATAAGCAAACTCTTTCTTTGAACTGAAAATACTATCTGTTTTCAGCTTAAGAATAGTGTGGGTTATTACACCAGAAAAACAAAGTGATTTCATTTAAGTTGTTTTATCATTTTAGATTTTATTTTTGAGTAGTAGCAGTTTTTAATTGAACTCATCCATTTCTAGTAGGCCTCCCACAAATAGTGTCCAGTGCTTTCATCAGAGCTTATAGAATTTGGAATAAATTGTCACTAAATTTTCACTACAAAAACTACTGTACTGTCTTGAGTCCTTTAACAGCTATGACGACCACTTTAACCAATGTGACATTGGAACCCAAAAAGCTGTGTGCACCAAATGTATAGTAGCTCTTTTCATACATTGGTCCACCAGCAGTGTTACTGCTTTGAATCATTGAATACTGTATGTGTCGATTTTGTTTTTTTTTTCTGTTATTTAATGTCTTGGAGGCTATTGTACATGTAACTGGCTAACACTGTATTGGCCCCCCTGCTGTGTTTGTCGGTATTTGTGCCATTTACAGTACTCTTTTGGTGTAAGTCATGCAGACAGAGCTTAGTAATAGAAACAAACTAATTCCTTCACAGTATTTAACCACTAATTTGATCCTAGTAAGAAGATCCATTTCTTTACAGTAAGAAAACAGATTGACTTGCATAATAATGCCTTGAGCTTTCAGTATCTAGTAAATTGTGCTATTTTGCTTCCTTGTAGTTCTGTGAAAGCACAAGAAAAGAGAGAAGGTGGAGGCTCATTTAATTGGGGCAGTGCTACAGAGACTGGGTACTGTATGTTTCACTGTTAGATTTTACTTTATTTGGCTGGTGCTGCATCTCTGATGACTGAAAAATGTTCCTGAAATGTTTTTATTTGTGCACAGTACACATGCAGTTTATAATATTTTTCTAATGCAGTACATTTTTGATTATCCAAATGTCATTTAAAGAAATATTTTATGTGGTAAAGATGTTATGATGTTTTAAGGGTGCTATTTTTTGTTTGGTCTTGAGATGTGTTTTGACTTCTTGAGAACAGTGTGCCTATAAACCTCTCTTGAAGGGCAAACTTTGTTGGTCAGGTGTATGGTGTAGATCTTAGACTGGCAGTATATCATTTTATTTAATAAAAAATGTTAGCAGTCTAGATGTGGTTGTTTAAAAAAAGCTTTAAGGGAAATTTTGTTATCAACCATCCAAATTTGCTATTTATCCAGATGAAGTTTAAATTGAGTTTTCCCTGTTAGATTATCTAATTATGATTGTACTGTACAATAGACTACTAGCTTGCCTCTTTGTACTGGATGTGTTCTTGACTAAATGCTAAAAAATGTGTGCAAGATACACAGCAGTAACTGTATGATAGTATCTTGCAAAGTAGCATTCATGTACTCTTAAGTTTCAAATAATAGTAGAGCAAAATAATAGTGCAGAATGGCAGTATCCAAGTAAACCATGTTGAGATTACTAGAAGCTCTTTCCAGTTCAGACAAAATTGTATCAAAATCTCTTAGGTCATTGAGTAAATCCAGTCTATAATCTCAAAGATATGCAAGATTGACAAGGTTTTTGGCCACTTTTCAAAAAGCTTTCCAGAGTTTTCCTACTCTTTGTAAGCAAATCTGTTGACTTGTGAGCTTGTGGGATGCCTAGTTCCCAGTTCACTACTCTACATAGTTCAATATGACGGCAGTCAACCAGAAATGCAGGTAATTGAGAAGTATGGCAATTTATACTGCTACTCGGAGACTGCTTTGAGAAATGGGATTTAATCATCAACAACAACAAATAACACAGTAATTTCTACGGGAAATTCTCTTTTTAATAATCGTGTAGGCCTAAATAAAGTTCATACAGAGTGGAAATGTTTAAAAACAATAATCGTACGGGTCCAAATAAGGCTGTTTTGAGTGGAAAATTTCCTCAAAAAAAATAAACGTACATGTATGATTATTTGGAACATAAGACTATACCAACATCCTAATCAACTGCTCTCTCCAGTACCTTTCAGTAACTGAAACCCCTGAAAGACGGCACCTATTTAAGAAGTTTAGTAAAAATGTTTTCAAGGTTTAAAATTTAAAATTAATAAGTACAAAACCCTTACACAGTTTGCAATACTGTAGTCATTGTATCCTTAATTTTATTTTTACAGTGTGTACATGTATCCATTGTCTCCAGTGCATAAATTAATTTATGTTTGATTGTTACAATAGTGAGGAAGATAAGGAGGTCTTCACACAGTCTAATGAAGAACAAGGGGTTAGTTGGGGAGAAGCTTCACCAGATCCTGTTAAAGTTGAGAATGGAGAAATGTTAGTATCTGCCAAAATAGTTATAATTTTTTAATATGTTGTTTTGTATGTCGATGTTTCTTTCTTTCATGACAACAACATCATGGACAAAGTGTGTATTCCTCACCACCCCATTCAAGTGGGGTTCATGCTGCCATAAATTTGTGTCATGTTAGTGAGGCATGCATTGGGGTACAGTCTCCAAAAGATACTTAAAAAAATTAATTGACCTTTTTTTATAATACCTGGTTCCCAGACACTAACTCATCAAGGACTTCCACTTTTCTACCAACACTGTACACAATTGCAGTAATACAGTAATTTACAAAGTCTTAATTTCTAAAAGGTTTGCAAGCTTTAATTTCGATCATTTGCTGATCATGCACTAAGCTGATGCTTGGTTATACTATGATGCAAAAGTGGCCTGGCTCCTACAGTACATGCTCTTCAGATCATGTGATTAAAACATGAATATATTTAAATTTTAATGAAATACACACTTTTTCAATTGTGAAGTTGTAATGTTTTCTTTCCTTAATCAATTTAATTGCGAAACTGTTGTTAATGCAACAAAATGAATATTATAATTTTATGTGAAAATTACCTTTTTTCTATCACATGTAAAGATTACTCTAACAAAGAACTTATACTTTGATATTTGGTTAGTGAATATCTTTGCTGCTTAATTAAAGTTACAGACTATGTTAAAAGCTTTAATTCACTGTTTTTTATGATTTTCAGGGTACGAATTCTACCATAAAAGCACTATCTTTTGGTGAAAACCGCATCTCGATTACTTTAAAAGTAATTGAGATATGAAGCAAAATTTTCGTTTTTCCTTTTATTCTTTGCGGGAAATACATATATTTTTGTGTCAACATTTTCGCAGTAGGGTGCGTAGTACTGTAGTCCATAACTGCCTGCGACAAAAGAAGTCAAACCACTTTCATCATCTCTAATTACAACAAATCACACGATTGGTTGAAGCTAATTACATTTCATGTACTCAGGAAGTGGGTGGGTCAGAAATGTAAACACTATCACATTTCCTGCCAAATCTTTAAATGCAGTTTTCTCCAACAAAAACGGGGTACGTGTATATCGACACATTCAGAACACTAATGCTCGGTCTGGTTTTAATCAATCTGTATGAAATATTCACATCTTATCAGTGACAACCTGGCAATCAAAACTGTGTGTGGAAAAGTTTAGCTTGTTTTTATTTCCAGAGATATAAGTGGTATTATAGATCTTTCACACAATATATCGACCGCACACACTTTGATAGTTCAATTATTTAGGAATCCAAATAAACAAATTTGACGGATGAGTTGCAAAACATGTTGGAGCATTAGCGTGCCGAGCAAAAACAATATTTTTGCCTTTCGGGGTCAAAAATAAAAGTTGTTTAAAAAACTAGTAATAGCTGAATTGCTAAGTGCCAATGAGCAAAACAAAAGATCGAGGAGTTCTGAGTTCTGCAAGTACTGAGAACTGGCGCTCTAGTTTTACTATTTGAAAGCAAAATAAACTGAAATATCTCACCGT
>JAOBBB020358196.1:0-10236 GCA_025331005.2 Zoanthus gigantus
ACCTGAACAATTAGCATAACCTTCGCAATTGGAATTTTTTTTTTTATTTTGTTCATGGAAATAAAGGAGTTTCTTTATTAGAATTGTTTAAGAAAGCAATATTCTAGGGTCTGTTGCTAGGCAATTGTTTATCTGATGTCAATACATTTAGATTTTGAGAGATTCTAAGATCTTCAACAAAATGGTCAAAATTAATTTTTTGTGTATTTTTCTCAAATGGTTTGGGTGTTTTAATTGCTCAAAAGTAACAAATTAGATGTTGAATATGCCTTGTAGATTGTGATTATGACATTTGAAAGTAGGAAAACTGAAATCCAAAGGCTCTGCAGCTAGTTTTTGAGAGCAGTTTTGATATTGGGGAAGTTAACTAGTTGCCATGGAAACAGACTAGGCCCTGATAACATGGTAGCTATTGAAACCAATCCAGTTTTTGAACTAGCTACATGATCTGTCCATCTCGAAGCAAAAATGGTATTATAGTTACACCAACATCCCAGTTTGGGTTTCACACTTGCTCATGAGCAACACATCTAACACAGAAATTAATTTGTTTTGCGCTCATGATCTAACTAAAATCAAAAGGCAAATACAAAAGTTATAAGGCAGTTTATTACAGTACAACTTCAATAAAGGTGGCTTTAATGGTCTACATGGAAACCCCAGCAACATGGTCGTAATCGTTGTTGTGGCAATCGATAACTCAACTAAACCCTATAGCGACAAGTTGTGTTAATTTTCGACAGTATATATCAGTAGTTGGGTATATGTCACAAAGCTCCAAAGTTAGTTCGTATCTGTCAGTTTTGACTGGTTGCTGATAATGGATAATCTTATCCTTCTCATTTATACGGAAGATATCTGTGGCGAAGTGTGTTGCAAAGCAGTGCCTTATAGCTACATCTTGCTCCTTGGTAAAATCAGTCTTTTACCCTGGTCAACTACTTAAGCCATCACTATCATCACCATCATTATTTTCAGCTGCAGTAATTTTTTGATCTGTATTTTTGTCTCTTGGAGCTTATGCACTTTGAGAGCCATCTGCTGATCTTTGTAAAGCCCTTCGTACAAAAGTTTTGTCATAAGGTAGGTGTGATAGCTGAAGTCAGCATGATCTTGTCTGGTCTCTTCATCTCACCTAATCATTACTTCACTTGTAATGCATTTTTGGCAAAACTTTGAAGCAAACCTTTTACCTTGGGGGGTACCACACTTCTCTTGGAAAGGTTTGCAGACATCATCCAAGTGACTTAGACCTCATAACTGCTCCTCTTGTTGACAAAAAAACTGGTTGGTTTTTGTTTTCAATGTCAACAGCATGTTGCTATTGAAGAAGATCTTATTGATGTATTTTATGAACACTCATTGAAGAATCATGGTGTCTTGTTGTGCAGTCGAATGGGCTACACCTATTTTCTTTGCATTCTTATGATTCATGACAAGCAAAGTCCAGTTGTTTGTTTCAGAATGCTCTTCTGCATCTTCAAAATCACTGGCATCGACTAATGCAGATGGTGCAACCTTTTCCTTTCTTTCAGTATTCCCAGTCTTTGCGTCAAAAGATTTTTTTCTTGTCCTTTTGTTGATATTTCTAGAGCAGAAACATGGGCATTGACAAGCAGACCGATGGATGTCCTACGCAGATGTGATCACAGGATGCCTATCTAGATACATGGCAGGAGTGAGGTGTCAAGATGGGAGGTCTAGCAGTGAGGTGGCAGAGATGTGAAAATGCGGGCATTAAACGAGAATGATGATTTTATTTTTAGCCTTGAGATTGGAGTTTTGATTGTACATGGTATAAACTTAAACGTAAGCAAATTTTATAAAGGACATCCATTCAATTTATAACAGCAATTGATATAAATTTTCGTCGACCAATGATAATCAAAAAAATACCATTCAAATTTATTCATCATTTTAAACTAGCTAGCTAAATCTTTTACGAGCCAAGTGGCCCATGGAGCCATGCTTATCTTGGGTTTCTGTAGTGTCAAGCCGATAAGAATCCCCTGGCTAGGATATCAATCTATCCATCACAGGTTAGCTCCCAGCAGTACTGGTATTCATTTATTTACCTCAGAAGGATGGAAAGCTAACTTAACTTAGGCAGAAAAGAGGCTGCACAAATATTTAAATCTTAGCAGAGCTAAGATCAAACTGGGGACCTTACAGTCGGAAGGCAGAGATTTTACCAACTGCACCAAAAGTCCATAATAATTATTTTAAAGGTTTCTTTAAATATTGGTTGCTTTGAGTTGCCCTCCATAGTAATGAGTTTAAAGCCAATCAAAAACAGATATTTTCAATCAACAGCAGAGATGCCAACCTCTAAAGATCTAAAATCTTGAGATTTTTCTTTGATAGCACCAAACTACCTCCCCATTCCCGAAGAAAAAAATAACCCCTCCTCTCCATAAAATCGACCTCCATACCCCCAAATCGACTTAGAGCCTGCTTCCAATATTCACCTTAACCTTACAGTGGGAAAAAAGGAAGATTTCTGAAGTTTTCCGAGCACTTCCTAAGTTGACAAAAAAGTTGAACTGAAGTCTTCCAAAGATTTTCCGATGTTGGCGCAAAAAATCAGGAAGTCAGGAAGGTTCAAATCAATAGGTTTATAGGACAAATAAATTTTTTGAGTATACTATTAATAAAAAAAAATTACTGTCACTGTGAATCCTGGCAATCACACACAAGCTACCACAGCGAAAGTGGAAAATTTGCAGGAAACTGAGCATTTATGTCCTGGGTTTTTACTGGTTAACGGAGATCCAATAAGACAGTCTGTTATATGGCCATAAAAATGAAGAAAGTGTTTTTTTAGTTTCCTTCAACATGTGTTTTGTGGTTAAAAGATTGCTTAACCTTAAAAAAGGACTCGAGAAACAGCGAGGTGAGATTAACACACAGAAATTGTTTTGATTAGGGTTCATTTGGAGAAAGGACATTAGCTTACAGTGGTGCAAAGGTTCAAAGTCGCTTTTATCCAGGAGATTTGGTTACCCATAAGGGAGACTGGGAGATTTGTTCTGTAGCATGGAGACTCCCGGATTATCTGGAAGAGTTGGCATAAGTGAAACAGTAATACATACAAGGTTATAATGATGACACAATTATTTTTTATTATTATTATATCTATTAAAACTCAATACCCTTTTTATTATTTTAAAACTTCATTATTATTGTTGTTGTCATTCTTATTGCTATATATATTATTGTAACTTATATTGTTATCCAATATATTGTTTTCATGGTAAAACATAATAAGAAACGAATAAATAAATAGAAGTAACAAATTATTACTTTAATTTTAAAAAACTTTACCCTATTACAAAGCAGCTCTCGCGTCAAACAAACAACACTTAATTTTTTTTGTAAAACAGTATTTCCGGAGAACTCACCTTGCAAGAAGTAACTCTAAGACATCTCGAGGTTTGCCAAAGGATCTGTAAGTTGTAAGAAATGCAACCAAATAGCCAGGATCGATCTCATCCAGCGTGGCTTTGCAAGGTGCCAAATGCTCTACAAGTTTCGGCAAAGTTCCGCTCTTTATTTTACGAACTTTTAGTGTCTTCCATTGGAGATGCGAAATTTCTTCGTCTTCAGTAAACAGTTTAATGTCACTGGAGCGGTATCGTACTTTCTTCAAAGTAACTGCAAACACAGCACCATCTTCTCTTTCCTCTCCCCAAGAAACGCTCTGGCAATAGAAATTGAAATAAACAAAA
Organism: Zoanthus gigantus; assembly: GCA_025331005.2. Taxonomy (NCBI): domain Eukaryota; kingdom Metazoa; phylum Cnidaria; class Anthozoa; order Zoantharia; family Zoanthidae; genus Zoanthus; species Zoanthus gigantus. The sequence continues at coordinate 3,729 of JAOBBB020358196.1, forward strand.
TACAGCTTTGAGTACTTCACAAACCGACACGAAAACTTTTATAAGTTATATGATTACAAGCGAAGACTCCTAAAGTTATGTCAATACAGTATAGTAAAACATAATTCGGCAATCAAACCGAAACACGGAATACGTGAAGCCCTATAAAAGCAAATGAAACCTTTAAAATTTCAATCTTAGAGAAAATATTAATTGCCAAAACCGAAATAAAACACAATGAATTTGGTAAGAAATTATGAAAATTACATGCATGTACATGTATGATTAATCGTCAATTGCACGAACAGTGTAAGTGACTTGAAGACCAAAATATATAAATAGATACAAAAAAAGAGAATTAGATCTCGACAAAATTGCGTTTACCAACACTTTAGTCGAATGCATTAATCGATGAAAACTAGGAAATTACTAAACTTTCGTATCTTCACATCAACCACCACTCACCTGAGGCGGCGATTTGCCAGGACTAGCGGGAATCATAACAGAAAATCAGAGTGTGGCCTCACTTGGTAAAACCAAATGAATAAGGCGGCTTTGCAACAGAAACATCATGTTAGGGGTCTCTTAATGATCAAATACAACTCACACGAAAACATTAATTTCAGCTAACAACATCAAAGACACACTAGACGCTACGATTAATCCTGACCCCAAGCAAGCCCTCGTGACGTCACCTACAATAAAATTTTCCAACCGGAAACCGCACTCCTTTTCGCCATAGTGGAAATTTATGTCGCGTTTCATTGCTTTACGTCTAATTTCAAGTTGTTTTGAGTAATCATAAAATATTGTCATTCACTCTGATCTACTCGAACAATAGAGACATTGTTTATTAACAACAATTGTTTCCAAGCTAATCAACCGTTTCAACTAATAATACACGTTTGAACCTGTTTAAACCGTTCCTGTCACTAATGTTAATTTTTTTAAAAAAAATTATTTGAAGATGTCAGACAAAATTACTAAGATCAAGCTACAAAATCATCAAATTACGAAAATTTTTACGTTCGCATTTACATATTACTAATTATAAGCGGTTTTAAAAAAGTTTGTTATCAAAACTTCCTGCAAAAAGTATTTACTACAAAGGAAGGAGACAATAAGACCGATGGCGATGGGAAAAATACAGAAAACATTTTAAAATAAGATTCAAACCCAGATCAAACCAAATAGGCCAGTGGAAAATGCTCCAATGCAAGGATTGTTTTTAAAGATGCTGTATATATAGTTATTCAAATACTCTTCTTTTCTTATTAAGAACAAACTTAAGAAGTATTGGAGAACATATTAACAACAATCTGGGTATGAAATGAAAATGTTAAGAAAAAAAGTTTAGCAATATAACGTAACGTAACCACTCGTATCATTGATTATGAAATGACGTGTCATGCACTTACTTGCTCTATCTTTTACCAAAAAATACCGAAGATACTTTCTGCCTAAACTAAAGACAGAGCATACAAGGGCGCATAAGGCCAAGTAAAAAAATTCCAGGTTTTTCATCAGCGCCCACATTTCAAAACAGCTGCCGCATTAACTTTTTTTTATTTTTTTAAATAAAAAAAACGTATGGAAAGAAATGTGAATTGTCGATCTCTTCCGTGAGCAGAACCAAAATGGCTCTTTTGCTATGCTTCCTGCGCTGTAGCAAAGAAAAAAATTTAAAAAAAAAATAAAAACCCCATGCCGCATTTACATTTACAAATGTTCTGATGAGAAACCGGGATTTTTTTTAATTTGGCCTAAGGGCGTATTAAAAGTATATGGAGAACACATGTATCAAAAAACATTTTGAGCCTAAAATTGCTGAAAAAAAATTAAAACATTGCGCCTGAGCAAAATTTTACTAGTTCTTAGTAAAACAAGTGTAATCCATCAGAGAATACAAACAGGTCAGTCGATCAAAGTCTTAATTTCAGTTCTAACTCAACAAAAAAAAGTTAAATAATAACTCGACAAAAAAGGTGACTGTATATATCTAGCCCATTAACAAGAAATTAAGAGGTCGGTGGAAATGTCAGTAATGCAGTAAAAACATAAGATGTAGTTTTAGGGGGCAGCACCAAGAGACCGCTTTCCTGTTAACGGACCAGATATACTTGGTCCTTTGCGGGAATCGGAACAGGCTCTTTACAAAACCCAAAGACAAAACCAACAAGCGTTAAGGTGTAAAAAATGCATGAAAAAAAAAATTGTCTTGCAGATAGAAACTTAAGAACTCTTCTCTTTTCTAATTATTTTTCTTTTGCAAAAATTCAAGAATGTTGTTTTAATATGGGCGCGTGGTGTAAGCAAGACGTAACTTACAGCAACTGTAAAATGGTGCAGTTAAAATATGAGGCACCGTTTGTTCCAAAATTACTTTTGATAAATATATAGAAAATATTTAACAAATATGCCTCGCGGGGATTACCGCCTTATCGTAGTGAGGCAGTTTGTGTGTCCCCGTGACGGCGGGAGCAGTACTCCTGGTAGGGTCACCCTTACCGAAAAGGTCGAAAGGTAGGGGCCAGTAGAGGAGTGATTCCCTGGTCCTCCAAAATGGGGGTGGGGCAAAGGGTTGATAATGATTGTATCACAGAAACCAGAAGCAGAGATAATCCACTAAATGAAGGGATAAGAATATTAATATTTGAATAAACAAGTTCAAGCCTTTATTTTGTCTCTATTCCCCTCGGGGGTAACTTAACATCTAATAACTGTTTATAACTGTGTTGTTCCGTCAGTTCTTATTTTAACCTGAAGATGACTTAAAGAGTCGAAAACATTTGTTAAAACCTTTACAGCTTTTTAATATTTTTCAAATGAAGGGAATGCCGTGGCTGCATCTCTTGGTAGAGATTTAATGAAGCATAGGGGTCAAAGACATCCCGACGCCCCTGGGCCGATAAGGTTACTGGTCCATCCAAATCATGCTATATAAGAGAATTGAAAACTGGAATGTCAGAACGTTAAGATCGGGAGAGTGATTGTAACGTCCAGCTACTTTGTACTTAAACATCTTAGAAATGGTCTTGTTTTTGAATTCGTTTACTCACTCACTTTTCTTTATACTTAAAATTCACAAATAAAAACGATTCAAAAACGTTGACTTTCTTTATCTTCAAATGTCACTGCAACTTTTAGTTCAAAACTAAAATACATATTAGAAATTCGCTGTTTTTGCAGTTTAGAAACTTAACTTAAATTTACATATATGCTTCTTTTGTCTTTTAGCTTTCATACAAAGAACAATTGTTCACGGTTCACATTTTCGGAATTCTTTGTAATTAAGGTTTTAAATATGCAAAATGATCTAACAGTAACAGTGACTGTAACATAGCAATGACCTGAACATCAGAAGGACGCAGAAAGCGAGGAAGACCAAAGACCACATGGAGAAGGGCGGTAGACCAAGAGAGAGGGGAGATGGGGTGGAGGTCATGAATTATATATAATCCACATGTTTACCGAGCTTCAAAACTAAAGATTTACGTACATCTCATCGGTTGAGAAATACTGTAGATGTTTGACATAAAAATTCCATATTGTAAAGATTTCCTAATGGCGGACTTTTGGAATTGAAATTTTCTAGCTCTTCCTTGGCCAATTTGTCATAGCGAGTTTCGAGCCAGTCATATTGTGCGAATCTATATTTGGTAAACCTAACGGAGAAAACGGAAAAAAAGAAAAACCAGACCGATTTTAAGACTGGTTTGCTACAAGCAACCCAGTAATAATCGCTAAAGAAAAAATATAAAAAAAGGTTATTTTTGATCTACCATCACTCACTCCATCCACTATGCTAAAGATTGACCTAAACGGAATTGTGACAACTGCTGCGGATTAAATTCCTTGCTGGATATTGAAAATAGCTACCGAAGAACTAGCATCTATCTTTTCTTCCGTAGCCCTTAGGGTTTTCACATAGGACTACTTATTACTTCTACCTCCCTATATTTAACCCCTGATCAAAATAAAATTATACGCATAAAGAGACCGATAACTTTTTCATTCTTGTTTAATTCAGTTTCCTTTCTATTTTCTAGGCATGAGGTCTGAAACCTTATCAGTTATGTACAATAACATGAAAGGAAATGATAATATCTCTGTACGCAAATGCGCAGTATTCAATTATTAAACCATTACTATTGTAAGTTTAGTCCCAGATTTACAGAGCAACATGCTGCGTCAGGGAGCTTGTTCCTACTAACCGAGCAACTTTCTTAAACTCAAAGGCAATGAAACAATGAAATATAGAAAAAGTACCTTAGTTTCTCAACGATGGTTAAGATTGACGATGATAAAAAAAAATTAGCAAAACTAGCGATGCAAATGAACAAAGAATACAACTAATACAAGGTCGAAAACCTTTTCACTCAGCTTGCTATTGAGCTGGGATGTGTTTAGCAATATATATTGTCTAATCCCTGCTGAAGTCTTGGCCAGAAAGAGTTCTCTTGCCTGTTGACTGTTGTACTCAAATACGACCGCATAAGTCAATGGATACAACCCTAACGCTTATTTTCTTCCGTGTTGGATTCACTTTCAATCAGACCTTAAAAATAGCCGTGTTGAAGATATAAATCTTCGTTCTGAATTACCGCGAATTTTTTGATTCCTTGTTTAAATGCCCATTGTCCTAAGTCTGTATCAGGTTCCTTCTCCTGTTTGATTCAATTATCAAACACTACCTCGTCAGACTACGAGTTTCAAAGCCAAATTATTCTTTAGTTTTCCCTCCATTGGAAATTGTCAAATGGATAAAGTTGTACGTCCTCAAACAAACCGTAACCCCCGCTATACCAGTTCGGTTGTGTCGCCATATGACAGGACGGAAACTCTGGCTCAACCGGCGCATGCGTATCTAATTGATACTGCTGGCCTACATGGGGTTGGTATTCCTGTTTGTAATACGACGTATCAGCACTGTTAGAAAAGTTGTGGTTGACTGCAGGCAGTGTATTATAGAAGTTGAACGGCTCCGGCTGCTCCCACTGAAATGGTTCGTTTTGAATCGAATTACAGTTTGGTGGGCAGTATTCGGGCCCTGTAGGTAAGCTTGGCATTTGTTTACCAGTCGGTTGAAGCGTTGCCGTGGACTCGGGCAAGTCTTGGCGACTGAGGTATGCTAAGAATGGAGATTGGTATCTAGTTATAGGTGGTGGAGAAGGAAAACGAGTGCGTCGTTTCTTTATCATCTTGGAAGAATTATCTGCAAGTGTTTTGCTGAAAAACAAATTTTTCTAATATCAGTACAATAATTAAAGGAATTCCAAGGTGACCTCGGGTAGAATGATGGGTACTGAATTAAAATTAATTAACCCATTTGTAAATGGTATTACACAATGGCGCGAACATATAAAGTTTATCTTTGAGTGGAAAAAATATTTGTAAAATAAAATAAGAATATTTTTTCCACGAGAAGATAAACTTCATATGTTCAAACCAACGTGTAATTCTCTTTTTATTACATAGGTATGAATGTTTCGAAAATAAAAACTACTAGACGAAAAACAAAGAAAAAACAGAGGAATTACGTCAGAGATATCTTCACTGGTGAGGATATGGAAAATATAAAATCATTTCATATGAAATCTACGTATTTTACAGTAAAACACGTATATCTATGTAATAAATAAAGGATATTACATGGCTGTGCGGAGATACGGATTTTATCTTCGAGTGTTGATAATATCTCTTATGAGTGAGCGAAGCGATATTATATGAAATACAACTGTATTTCATATAACAATTAGTGTTATTAGTACTTATTGTAGTGGCAGAAGTCGTGTACTATGTCCAACATTAATCAGCCCCGCCTTCGTCCATGGTCTACAGTTTGCACGGCTTTCTTAAAAAAAACCAAAAATTTAAAACATACCGCTTTCCATCTCTAAAAGCCTTGGCAAAAGGATTGTTGTCAATCTTAAGCTTGGTCATCTGTGGGTTTTGGTAGCTCGTCACGGCAATGAATGACGTCATCGGAAAATCAAAGTTCCATTGTTCACCAGTGCCCATCGTCAATTTCGTGAGGATGAACCGTGCGTGATATTTCAGCATTGAGCCCAGGAGAATCTGTCAAGAGGAATGTGAACACATGAACTACTGCCTTATGAAAGGACTTGAATGAAACCTATCAATGCATATTGGTGACGTCTGCTAAAACATCTGTATAACAGAGATGCTATGAATAAAACTTCAATTCTTGTTTTCAAGACGATTGAACTTTGTTTCTTAACTTATACTTATTGCGAAACCGGTATACATATTGCTAAAAAATAAAGACTTCCATAAAATAATTTGGATAGTACCTGTGTTTTGAATAGTCGACAAGTGTCTTTTCATAGCGCTGTGAAGCACAAAAATGTTGCAAGCAATATGATTGGCTTTCTCCAAGTTGTAAGAATTTACAATTTTATAAAAGAAACAAAACTGTATATACGCGCTTCGTATATCGTCTTTCTATTAGTTAAGTCGGAAAAAAATAATTTTATAAATAAGGAAATAAAACATGTTCTCCGTGCCT
>JAOBBB020358282.1:0-10235 GCA_025331005.2 Zoanthus gigantus
TTTAAAAGATTTATGTTAAAGTCCCCAATAATATAGCATTTTCTATTGCTATTCCTAATTTGGTCAAGGCTTTTTGTTAATATATCCGTGTAGTCTTCAATGCTAGCTTTTGGGGGCTTATAGGTTACACAAACTAAGCAAGATTCATTATCGCTGCTTGTTTCAACAAACAAAACTTGTGATTCGTTACTGTTATGTGATAAATCATTCCTAAACTTAAAGTTATATTTTTCGTGAACATACAAAAGTACTCCACCTCCACCAGCTTCATTTGGCCTATTTAAAGTGACAGGAGCATGATATCCCTCCAGACAATAGACATCAAGGTCATCACTCTCGTTTAGCCATGTTTCAGACAAAGCTATTACACTAAATAAGTGTACTAATGAATTCAGATAAATTCGGAAAGTATCGAAGTTTTTCCGTAAGCTACGTATATTTAAATGGAGCAAAGAAAACTCAACGTGAGAACTTTTCGTAAGAGATAAAAAATCATCTTCAGCGTAATATTTGCACTTATCAATCATTTCCTCAACTCCAGTAAAACTTTCATCGGGATCACAGAAATTGTTGTTGAAAGATGCATTGAAATTGACGTAAAATAAAGTATTTATTATTATTATTATTTATTATGCACAAAGATTCGATTCTTGGCAGGGCCGCACGGATTGAACTGAGGACCTTGCGGTCGGAAGGAAGCGATCTTAGCAACTGCGCCAACCACTCGCACCTACATTAGTAATAAGTGCATTTCAAAATCGTATTCTAATAGGAAAGCTAAAGAAAACTAAGTACCGCAAAATAATGCAATTAAATAGATACTTACTTGACATGCAGGGAAACTCCATCTATAAAATAATTCTCGCTGTTAGGAGGTGCTGCATCTGATCTAAGATTGTCGCCAATGAACGAATCATAATCCTCCGATAGTCTAAATGAAAACGATTTCTTCCACAAGTTGCGCTTTGTACCTGCCGCCGCATCTGCTGCCTGTTTCTTATCGAGTAATGCTGCTTCAGGTTCTGAGCTCAACCCACATTCTTTATCAGCCATAACTGCCTCGTCTGCCCTGCTCCTATGATCTAGTACCTTTATACCAGATATATCTGACACAGATTTTGTGTTTAATACAGGATCGGTCTGTGTTTGCTTAGTTGTAACGTTCATGTCAGTTTGACTCGAAGAGCTGACTAATCCAGAAATATCAGTTTTTTCATCAGGATTGACCAAGTTAGGTGACAAACTTTGCTGGTTCTCTAAATCACTGGGTTCATTTTCCATAAACGGATGTAATAAGTTAGGAGACTCCGGTGAATCAGAAGATGGTTTATTCTCTGATAAGACTCCTGAAGTTCTTACAAGACAATCTTTAACTGTCCTAGTAGGTGATCCAGGATGTTGTTGGGATGAGTTCTGCTTTACTTCAGACATGTTCTCCTCCAGTTCACTAAATGGACCACCATCTGGAGAATGTCTAACTCCACCCTAAAATATTTATTAAACAAAGCATATAACATATAAATTTATGCAGAAACAAGAAACTTGGAAAAGTTCTGAACTTTTGATGGGAATCGAACCCATCACTTTCTGTACATTAGTTGAATGCTCTGCCATGGGAACTCATTCAGCGAGCAAAGTCACTCACAAACTGTACCCCACAGTCGCTTGCTTGCCAACAGATGAATCAAGGATGCAATTACCCTTTTAATCATATACATGAAAAAATGCTTGATTCTGATTGGTCAAGAGCAGTGCAATTACTTTGTAAATCTGTGCAAAAATGTGTAATTCCGTGCAGAAATTTGTAATTTTGTGCAATTACAATCTCGAACTTAATTAGCCAATCAAAATGCACGCATGAATTATTTTGTCACTGTCACGATTTGCTTTTTCATCGTCATTTTTTTTATAATTTTTTCAACATATGATTGACTTGTAATCGAACCTTTTACTCATTCCATACAGAATTAATTTGCACTTGTATGTTTTAAAAAGCTCAAATTTTGATTCTTTCTAAAACAAACTCGTGCAAATTAATTCCAAATTGAACGAGTAAAAGGTTCAATTCCATAAACTAACTGCATCAAGTATTCGAGTTATATATATAAATAATACTGGTTCGTTTGGTTGTAGTGTTAGCCGTGTTAAATTGGTAATGACAATATTAAAAATACGTAAGAGATTAAGACTTTTCTTTGGTCTCTCATCGCTCCCCAGGTTAATTTTGAAACATATTTCCAGCACCCCCATCTTATTCCAACCTCTTCAGGTTTATTGATCAGCAATGTATTCAATTTTGAACAGCCAAAGGTACTTTCTGAGTTTCAAATTTTTATTAAGTAAGTTATGTTTTACTTTGTGTAAACCGTCTTTTATAAACGTTCGAAAATTGAAAATTGAATTGAATGTAAACTGATTTGGCGTTGATATAACTTGTTTCGTAGCTTTTGTAGCACACTGCGTTTTTCCAACTCCCCTGCTTACTCCGTTCCCCTGCTTACTCCGTTCCCCTGCTTAATAAGTTCAAAAGTAATTTCTACTCCCCTTCCTTACTATTTAGGCTATAGTTTTCACTTCCTTCACATAAACTGGTTTTACTGTATAATGAGAAACCCTCTTCAAAAATGAAAAAAAAAAAATTACGATTCTTTATCGAACAATATTCGTCATTCGCTGAATAGTTTTTGAAATATTTTTAAAATGTTTCAGCAAGCTGGTAAGGAGCGTAAACTAGAAAACTCGAAGATTAAGAGGTTATTGCCATAAGACCAGACCAAATCCCTTTACGGGAGCACGAATCCGACCGACCCTGTTTCGACGGAAGCAGAAAATAAAATAAAAAAATTTCCCTAGAAATAATAAAATTTTAAAAAAATGAACTACTTGCCCTATTGATGCTGTAAAAAAAGCTAACAGAAAGAGCTGTAACTAAAGTTTAAACTATTTGTATTTTTATTAAATAAAGACTGGAATATCGCTTTCTGTTAAAATTGTTCTATTTACGTTCGATTTGCTTTCCTCCGTGCTAGGTTCTATGTTTGTTTACATTCTGTCTATCCAAAACATCCCATGACCCTTGGCGTTTCCAACTAGGTAACGCTCGTTTTTGGATCAGAAATTTGTAATTTTTTGTTTTTCTTTCTTTTCGACCAAATGACCCTTTCAAATTGTTGAGATAAAACGTGCTGCTATAAATCATCTTGGTCTTCGCTAAATAGGGTACGAAGATTACTGTTCAATGCGCTACGCCAGACCAATTTGATGTTTCGAAGCACAATTTTTTTTTTTGGAATTCTTGAGTTGGTCAGTTGGGAAAAAGGAAAACCAAAAACTGTTCTATGAATACAATAGAAAAGCATGCCCAAACATAACTAACAGCTTAAATTTCAATAATATAATCATCCAGAAAGCAGTTGCTAAATAAAATAAATAAGCTTTTGATAATTTAATACATTATTTATTCTTACAAAAGCCCGTCACTTTTTTCCATTTCTCGTGAAACAGGGTCGGTCGGGTCCGTGCCTCGAAGATTAAATTGAGGTCATTTCGGCAAGCTATGATTCATTAAACTTTTGTCAATTGCTTTGACGAAGAGGTATCAATCAAAACAACACGTCACGACGATGACCCTAAACGTTTAAGCCTTGAGTTGTCAAAATTATGCTTTAAAAAGTAGTAGTCAAATTTTCTAATTACACTCTAAAACGCGTTCACATTTTTATCATTTTAATCATTTTTATCATGCTTTCTGGTTTGCTCCTTACTACAACGATAATTATTACTCAAGTTTGTAGTGATTAACGTACCAATATTGATTTGAATGCATCGTTGTTTTCAAGATAATCATGAAGTCGCATTTTGACATTATGTGCAGTGATAATTGGTGACGAACATCTGGGAGACTGCAACATCAACAATGAAGAAACAAAGTTAGAGTTGCTCTGATTATGGGATCAACCCACTTACCCAACGACCCCTCCCTAAGGTTAGGATTATAGTTAAGATTTATTAAGGTTAAGCTTCAGGTTTATTATGAGGGGGAGGCTGGCCGGGATGAAACAAATTGTAAGTTCCTTGCCTTCCAGCCAAAAATGTTTTGAGTTCAAATTCTGGCTCTACCGAGACAGGATTTTTTATGTTATCTTCTTATATGCCCCTAGTGGGTTGAGAAACTAAGGAAAGAGAAAGAGAGCGGATAATCTTCTTTACCGTTAAAGTAAACCCAACTTTCCATCCTTACGAGGTTGATAAAAATGAGAACCATATTAGAACAAAACCTTTGCAGGGAGCTAAGCTGTACTTGATTAGACCCACATCAACATTCAGAGAGACCGGAGATGACCCCCTGCCCTATGGGCTACTAAACTGCACTTAATTAGACCTACATTGACATTCAGAGAGACCGGAGATGACCCCCTGCCCCATGGGCTACTAAACTGCACTTGATTAGACCTACATTGACATTCAGAGAGACCGGAGATGACCCCCTGCCCCATGGGCTACTAAACTGCACTTGATTACACCTACATTGACATTCAGAGAGACCGGAGATGACCCTCTGCCCTATGGGCTACTAGCCTCGTAAAATAATCTTTTTATTTATGAAGGAGCTAAGCCAGAGTTTAACTAATAATCGGGAGTGAATACATTCTATGTCACTGGATCATCATAATAAAATAATTTGAATTATATCAAAACATCTATTCAAAGTTCGTGCCAATTCTAAATTTTCTGTCTACTTGTACAAGAGCTTTGTGCGTATAAGATTAGTTAAAAATAAAGTCTGTTGATGACTAACCTGTCTGGTTCTGTTGAACACATCGCTTTCAGTCATTGGGATAAGATCATTAAGTTCCTGTAACTCTTCATTGTGCCGTGACACAGACAGAGAGAGCGAATCCTAACAGATTGTTTCAAATTAGCATAAGTTATATGTAATGGTTAGTATTATATGGAGGGGAGTGCTTTACTGGATACGGAACCAATTGCATGCATTGGTTAATATCAATCAGTAAGATAGAAGAGGAATTTTAACAGTGGAATAAAAACAACAAAAACAACAACATTAACATCAATCGATCGGTTCACCATTATATACAATCGTTAAAACTGACTGACAACAACTGTAAATCCGAACTTAAATGAAGGGTAGGAAATAATGTATTAATACTAAATGATAATGCTCAATCAACCATTTAGTAAATACATGAGGGCTGGAGTCTGTATATATGATTAAGTATTGAAAGATAACTTAAAACTAACCTCTAAGCTTGAAGTTCGTCTTGTTTCCAATGTAAGTTGCGTTTTGAGTTCTAACAGTTCGCATTCCAGCTCTCTGATTCGAACTATATGATAGGAAAAATGAGCACACGGAGGATACGATACAGGTTAACACCATAACCTAAACTGGGATCTACCGAGTTAGTTGCTTTATAAAACTGCCATAAATTAAAACAGGGACAACAACAAAAAAACAGCAACACTTCATTTACTATCATCCAATGAAGTTACAGGAAATAGCGTAGGATGTTTAAAATGTGGCTTTACATAGATACCAAACTATCTTACGAGTAAAAAAATAATTCATTTTTTACATTTTTAAAAATATGCTCTGCCCACAAAAAAATCTTCGAATCCTTCTCACCTTGAACCTCTTACTTAAATCCAACTAAACAAAAAATTATGATACAATACAATTCTTCGACTTTCAACTGTTAGCAGACATAAAACCTTCCAAATATTTTCTTTAACACTCATTAATAAATTAAAAACAATTTAAACTGTATCCGTACCCCGAGAAGCCGTTTGAAGTTTTTCCAATTCCTTTTGGTCTCTTGCGAAGAAACAAAAAAAACGTCCCGTTAAAACAGTAAATTACTTTCTTAACTATGTCACATTAATTACAATTTCTGTACGCCCATAAAATACAAGGCTAGTATTCCAACTAGTTTAAACCTTCAGAATAAGACTAAGCCTGCTCAAATAAACCTAAGGGGATTTTGTCAGTAGTTACTGTGTGTAAATCGATCTCTTTTCAACTTGTTTTAGAATAATAAATTGGTTATAAACTGTGACGCACTAATTAATCATTTCCTTATATTAATCCCTTAGTAAAATGGTTCACAACTTAGATAGTTCTGATACCAATATGGCCTTAGTGCCTAAAATAAAAGGCCGAATTAGTTGCATCAAGCCCTGGGCTAGCAAGTCAGGGGGAAGCGCGGGTCTGGACTCCTTTTACATCAAAACAGCTGTATGTCCATGGCTGCTAACATTCGAGCTTACTGTTTATTTATGGTAGATTTAAGGGGTAATGCCAATTACCAACGTGGCCTTAGTGGCCATTTATCCTTACTTCAAGTTAGCTACTAGTACACATGGGCTATCTAAAATTCGTCAAAAGTCGACAATTTAGCAAAACATATTCATCGCATTAAGATAGCACGGTTAATTTGAAAGTCAATAGATATATAGCATTACTCGATTTTACAATAAACTAGAAACTAAAATCTCAAAGTCCTTAATTTCTAAAAAAATTAAGGGTTTCCATGCTTAGTGTAAGAATATAAAATACAAGTCATTTTGCCCCATTGTTGTTTTTAGACAAGACGGTTCACCCAACATCCCAGGATGTTCTGCTCCATGTTAAGGTCATTTCACTGCAGATGATAGCATCCCCTGTGCACGATATTGAAAACCTTTTTAGGTCTTAACAACATGGCACAGCTAACAAACGCTTAAGACATAATTCGAAGGTAATGTGTGCAGACTCAAAGAAACACAAAATTAATGTCACAAAGCTACGCCTAAATTTCTTACTGACAGCTACAAAACTTAAAACACAGTGCAGTAATACCTGTTCATTTCTTCAAGTTTCCATTCAAGGGGTTTCTTCTCTTGAATCTAATGAAAATAAAAACAGAGCAGGTTGTGTTTCTATAGCACAACACAAAATGACCAGAGTCTTGGTAATGGCTGTTATTGTGCTCCTACCTGGACATCCAAAGATTCTTTCAGATCTTTATTCTCTTTCCTAAAAAACAAATTCAGACAAGAGGCAAGTTTGATATATGAAACAAACATCAAGGAAACTTTATGTTAATAACTGAAAAATAAAACTATTACATCTACATACGGATAGGAACACCGTCTCCTTCATGATTTAAACAAACAATTTTGCCCTATTTAAATACTTCTATTATCAGAAAGCGAAAATCTAACTAGTGCCATACATACAAACTTACTTTGTTTTTTCAAGGTCCTTTGACAATGGAATCAGCTATCAAGGATGAACCAAGAAAAAGCAATGTTAGCAAAAATATCAAATTACATGTCCCTTTTAAGGCCACAAAACAGTAACTTTTTCAAATTTACAATAATACATATTCCGCTTATGATTATATATGACTTGATTATATTGTTTCGAAACCAAGAGAATGGGATAAATTAAAATCAACTCCTTTAACAAGCAATCTCCTACAAAACAACAAATCAATTACTATACTATGAGGACAAACTAATACAGTAAACTAACTAACAAAAAAATATATCACTTATCCAAAATAACAGTAAAAATAATTAAAAATCTAAGTAGTAATTTTTACATTACTGTAATTAAATACAATATATTTGACCAATAAATACGTTTACACTAAAAGACAAACTTTTCACATTTGGCATGAAACAGTCTGCACAAAAATGTTAGTCAAATCTTATCATTATTCAAAACTTATCTAAGTTACGCAACTGTTTTTTAAAATACCATCCTTTTTAAAATAACATTAGCACGAGCCACACCTCTTCCTCAAGCTCCTTGATTTTATCTTCCATATCCTTAACCTTCGCTTTCTCCTTTGCCAACTCTCTTCTGAGTTCTGTCACTCTAATAAAGAAAAAAATGAAGAAATACACTTGTTAGAAATGATAACTCTACTAAATTACAAATGTATTTACGTATGTTTCGTGACGCTAACTGCATACCAGATGGTAGATGATCTGGCTTGTGTCACGCTTTCATTTTCCATGATACATGCCTCCGTTTCATTTGCATGTTAATTTTCGAGGTATCCATAGGTTTTTATGAGCTGAGTGGTACGGTTTGCTCAGCCTAGTGATCAGTTTATTACTTTCGAGGAGCATCAATCGGTTTTTATTATCTGATTGGTATGATTTTCTCGGCCTAGAAATTACTTTATTATTTTAAAGGAGTATCCACAGGTCTCAGTGACCTGAGTGGTAGGGTTTTCACAGCATAGAAATTACTTTATTATTTGAATTGTGGATACAAATCAAACCCAATGTAACAACACAACGAATGTGGATGTAGTCTAAAGTAACAAAACTTCTACTTTACCTGGAGTCCAGTTCATCGCTACAAAGAGAGAGACTTCCAAGTTTCTGCAATGCTTTGTCACGCTCTTCCCGCAGATACTTTGACTCATCTAAGGTGATTAAACAGATTAACAGGCATTTATAAGAACGTAAAACACCCGATAGTAGTCTTTAGAAGTCTTTCTAGTTACCAATGGGCCAGCAATTATGTCCAGATTCTGTAGCAAAAGGAGGATGAGAGTTAACTCCTCCTTGATGGGACACTAATCCATCGCAATTAGTTCCCAACAGACGACAAGACTCTAGCTTTTCAAAAACCTGAAATTGCACGAGCCGCTTTATTAATAATATATATATATATATATGAAAACATTCGTATGGAGGAAGTTATCGTTTTAATTGTTATCATTGGCTTAGAAAATTTCCCATTGTCTCTCAGGAAATCATAATCCAGAATTTTCATGTGTAATATGCACTGGTGTTACACTTTTTCCACCGGTATTACACACGTGAACTGCATCGCTGTCGGCCAATCTGAATCGAACAATTTTTTCATGTATATTATTAACCTTATAAGAATGTAAAGCTGAGTCAACTTAGCAGAAAATAAGGTCAACACAGTTCAAATCTCAGCAAAGCCAGCATTTAACCCAAGAAACACTGTGGTTGAAAATAAATCTTAAGAACTGGGCAATCCCTGCCGCATTCACCCTTGATAGTAAAAGGTCTACAATGTGCAAAACTATTACCGTCCGTAATTCAACAAGTTGACCTGTACACATTTGTCCGTACTTTTTTGCTTTGTCATGCAGAAAATTGCTAACAGGGTTTAAAAGTGAATTAATTCCTACGTATAACACTGAAAAAGTACAAAATACCTAAATAACAGGAATGGCTGATAGTATAACAGAATAATAGAACAGATAAAACAATAAGTACTTAATTGTGTATGAACGATGTACAGTGCATCATAAACATGAAACACCTACAAGACATAAGTACTTCATTGTATGACCTATGTACATTTTATCATAAACATGAAACACCTAAAAGACGTAAGTACTTCATTGTATGACCTATGTACATTTTATCATAAACATGAAACACCTACAAGTCAGAAGTACTTCATTGTATGACCTATGTACATTTTATCATAAACATGAAACACCTACAAGTCAGAAGTACTTCACTGTATGAACGATGTACATTTTATCATAAACATGAAACACCTACAAGTCAGAAGTACTTCACTGTATGACCTATGTACATTTTATCATAAACATGAAACACCTACAAGACATAGGTACTTCATTGTATGACCTATGTACATTTTATCATAAACATGAAACACCTACAAGTCAGAAGTACTTCACTGTACGAACGATGTACATTTTATCATAAACATGAAACACCTACAAGTCAGAAGTACTTCATTGTATGAACGATGTACATTTTATCATAAACATGAAACACCTGCAAGACGTAAGTACTTTATTGTATGACCTATGTACATTTTATCATAAACATGAAACACCTACAACACATAAGTACTTCATTGTGTATGAATGACATAAAATACATCATAAACAAGAAAAAGTACTTTATTGCGTTTGAACGACGTACAATACATCATAAACACGAAAAAACTACTTAATTATATAATAATAATGATAATAATAATAATAATAATAATAATAATAATAATAATAATAATAATAATAATAATAATGATAAAGCTATAACAGAACCGAGATCCGGCCATGCAAATGGTACGGGACTTTAAGGAACGTGCGGAGAGTATGGGACACCAAGCACTGACGAAGGAAACAAGTGTGTATGCAAAGGAGTATGGACTGGACTTACAACTCAAATACCCTGATCCAGGTTGTGTTACAGAGGAAGGA
>JAOBBB020358377.1:0-10235 GCA_025331005.2 Zoanthus gigantus
AAAAAAAAAATGCGATGTAAACTTTTTTTCTATTTTTTAGCACGCGCGCTTTATGTCACTTTGACTTCCGCCTCAAACTCAATTAATAGTCTTGGATATTACGAGTTATGGGAGCTAACCAGAGCTCGCGAAAATAGTTAGCGGTTGCTTTGGTAAATTCTAATACGTGGTATTAACTTTTCTAGGGCAGTCTCTGAAAGTGCATGTGTAGTGGCGCGAACGCCTCTGAAAGGTGTATGAAGGCCGCAGTTACTTCATAGACTTTTGGAATACAGGGATTTGGTAAACTGTGCTAGCTAGGTCACGTGTCTTCATTGTGCAATTTGATGTAGGGTAAAATAAAATCTAGTTGTTACGATGTCAAAAGCTGTTACAATGCAATTAGCCCTTTTGGTTTTCGTACGCAGAAAGAGATTTGGGGTATTCAATTGCAACTGTAATTCTATGTTTTCTGGGAGCAGGGATAATCCAAACGCCTTACCACAAGCGTATTTAGCTAAACGGCCTTTCCGTTAGGAAGCTTGACTTGACACATCTTTACCTTTGCTTCAAATGGCCTTGTTCAACCATTGTATCCTTTGATGTTCGAGTTCAACACTGTGTCGTAAGATTTGAGAAATGACTAGAACTTTAGTTGTATCTCTTGCTGTAGTTGATTGATTGCGATAAAAGAATGAGCGATTGCAGTTGTTCCATTAGCGTAATCTGACATCATGTACGCTACGTTTCAATGTACTGGGCTCTCTGGTCAGGTTATAGGGATACGTATCTTGCTGGCGACAATAGAAAGGGGGCTTGAGCAAGGCCGTACTTTATTTTCGTTGAGATCTTGGTAAGCTGGAGGCCTCCGTACTTTGCTAATTAACATATTCTGCGTCAGTCTACATCCGGGAGTTTGATTTCTAGTTCACAATGCCATACGAGATATGGTTTTGGCGGATAAAGGAGCGCGTAGTTAACTTAAGTTCAGCGCACCCGTGAGATTTTAGCCTCCCGAGTCAAAAAATGCGTTCACGGCGAGCTAAGTAAACGTTAAAAGGACAATAATAACATTTTACTGAAAGGATAGCTCTCGAGTGCTGCAGGTTTGAGTTAATTGAAAATCCTAAAGTTCATATTGGTAATTTTTACTCGCAAGCGCCCCAATTTTCGAACTTTTTGTCCTAACAAGACCAGCAGCTATGCGGCTATGATTTCCTATAAGAACATTGCTAAGCCTGAATTAGGTACCAGGCTCACGCGGTCTCTTTCGCAATCACTACTTCAATTGCATTTGCATACCCAAGATTAAAAGCCATTTCAGACAATTTTACTATTCTCTCTTCTTCAGCTTCAGCTAGAGTAACCTTAAAGGTCTTGTTTAAAAATGCTATGGTAACATTTTTTATATTAGTGCAAAAACTAAACTGAACTTTCGGCTCAACTCGAGGCTTGATCACAGTAAATGAAGTCACACAATACCACAGTTGTGTTCGTGACGGCTGTCTCTTATATATGGGGTAACTAAAACCTATTAAGGTCGGGGTGGTTGATTGATACGTATATGGGTTGCCTTCCGCGCGCGTGCCACTTTCGTACCATCGCGACTCGCTGTCAAGCACTTGTGGCCATGTAGAAGCCATGAGCTTTGGCCGTCAACGATTCCGTGCGTTCTCTATCACGGTACGCCTGCTGAACGGCATGGAGACACGCTAGTCCCATGGTGCCATGCGTCTTGATGAATAGCCTTTGTTCTGTGGAGGTGGTTGAGTGTCGAGTAACAGATTTCTTCGGTTCGTTAAGCACTTTCTTTTCTTGTTCACGAACGGCTTCTCGTACATCTTTTCCTGCTTCTCGCTTAGAAATCAGCACTTCTTGAATGGGATCCACTTTCTGAATTGGTGGCTTCAAACCAGTCAGTCTAAAGGTTAATGTCTGTGTTTCGAAATCACTGTCTTCCTCTTTGAGTTTTATGTCGGTGTCTCGATGACTTTCGACAACTGGGCCAAGGAACATTTTCACAGTTGGGTATTTTCCAACTTTGTCAGGTTTTCTCTTTTCTTTTCTTTCGTGTTCCTTTATCCTCTCTTCTTCTCGTATAAGCTCTTTCGTTTTCATTTTACTGCTCCTACTCATTTTACCCCATGATTCCTTGTGAGATAACAATCCTAAGCTTTGACCAGTCTCACGAGTCGAGCTTCTATCACTTTTACAAACCATTTTCTTTTCAACTGACACATCCCCTTTAAATCCAACATTGGTACTAGCTTCCAGACTTTGTAGGTTAATAGTAACCTGGGTGCTTATTCTAAGAGGTAGTGAACTGGGAATTGAAGTTATATCTTCATCAACAGGAGAAACATTCACTCGATCCTCAACATCCTGTATTTCTGCTTGTTCTTCCACAACCTGTGTCGCTGGTTCAATAACAATCGACACACTTCGACTCGATTGATTGCGTCTTAATCTTTCTGAAGAGGAAACTGGAGAAATGTTGGACCCAGGCTTCAAGCCACGTAAGTATGCGTCATAGTCAAAAACGTGCCATGACCGGCTGGGGGTTGGAGATGAAGGTGGAGACAGAATTTTCCCTCCCAGGCCTTTGTAGTGTCGGTAAAATCTCTGAATTGAAACAGCCGCCCTACAGCAAACAAAAAAATGAGTTGTAAGTAAATATACCAATATCTAAACATTAAACACAGCTTGAGAACTGAGATTTAACACAAAAAAAAATAATGAGGGAGCGACGCGGGAGGATTAGTTCTGATTCCCGTTTGAACCTTCAGTCAGGGTCTAAAGATAACTCTGACGAAGGACTACAGTCCCAAACGTCAGTTTTAAAATTCTTTTCACTATGGTGTAAAACTTAACTATTTGTAAAACTGTTTCTAAAAATAACTGAAGAGAAGGTGCTGACAAATTCGAGACCTCTGTGATACCAGTGCAGAACTCATGAACCCACTCGAAAAATGACCTGCCATTCCAATTGTGGCTTCATAGTTCAGTTGTTAGGTAGCCTGCTTCGTAGCTAGTCTATGGAGAGCTTAAGCACCGGAACGTTTCTTCACGACGGAGGTCTATTTTCTGTGACTAGACTGGATCTAGAACGGCGTTTTTGGCGAGAATTTTTACCTTAAGCAGCGCGCATACTACAACGACGGACGGACGCACGCAGAGTAAAACGGCGCGAAAACTAACTCTGAAGAGTCCAGTCGTAAACAAACTTTAAATTGTAAAATTGGTTCCACATACGGCAAGAACCTGAAGCAAAAGTCAGTGTTTAAAGTAATCGTAATTAAATTAGTTACTTAGAAAGACTTATTGACAATTTGTTCGGTGCTTGTAGCCATTCCTTTGACAAAAAAAAACTTTGTTGTTCTGACAGGCTAACAGGGAGGCACAAAGCGGCTTGTAGGCCTCCGTGATGATCACCACGACCGCTTGACGTGTTCAGGTACGCGACATCCGTTGATAATTTAGTTCCGGTTGGTCTCCGTGACAACAAGAACGCCTGATGCTTAAGCTCTCTTATAAAAACAGACACGCCCACCGTCTGTACCGCAGACTATTGTTAGGGAAAGCATCAGTATCGCAAAGGTCACAAGTTGATATCCTCTTGAAGTGAAGACTGAATTTTTGTAAACGCTTCTCATTCAAAACTGCTTTTAAACGGGCTATGTCAGGCTGTTGTAGCATATTTTTAAAATCTCAAATATGTCTTCCCCTCGATTGAATTCCAAAAATAATGTTCCAAGTTTGTTATTTAAGTCAATCTTATAAAGTTTGTCCTGTTTCTTGTCCTTTGTCATAAAGAATGGCAAGGATGGAAATGGATTGAAACTTGAAAAATGGAACAAACTTCACTTAAACATTTATTCATACAACAGCTATGGCTACAACAATATTTTTACAATGACATTGGGTGATAAATGGAAGTATAGACTTTCTGAATTGATGTTTGAGTCAAGGTTGAGCATTTAGGGTAGGTTTTAAAAGCTTGATATACACCAGCAAATTCAGTACGTCCATAGGAAAATTGCACTTACATTAAGGAAATGGTGATATTACTGTTGTATTACCTCTAGTACCTGTAGCTTCTCCAATCAGATTTTTGACTTTATAAATAAATATATAATAGTAACATCCGTTTTGTCTTTAATGGTACTGCCTTTTTCCCGGAATCAAGGGTGGTCAACACCTGGCAACATCTAACTCCTGCTCTCCAGGCGACTCCATTGATTGGATCAACAAATTTGCAAAAGACATTTCATTTGTTGGGTTATAGATAAATTTATGAATGCTATAGTTTCTTTAATTGGTACCTATATCAACAATTGCAGGT
Organism: Zoanthus gigantus; assembly: GCA_025331005.2. Taxonomy (NCBI): domain Eukaryota; kingdom Metazoa; phylum Cnidaria; class Anthozoa; order Zoantharia; family Zoanthidae; genus Zoanthus; species Zoanthus gigantus. Next base: position 4,322 of record JAOBBB020358377.1, read on the forward strand.
GATAACTGCAGCAGCTGTAACTAACCTAATTTTTCCATTCTTTAGCCTTGAGTCAAGAATGGAATAACACAATGAATTTGTAACCATACTTACCAAATTCTCATGTCCTGATCAAATTTGAAGCGAAGTCTTGCAAGAAAACCTCTAATCCATTTCTGGATTATCAACACAGGGCAGTTCTTGGCCTGAATGCTGTTTACCAAACTGATGATTTGATAAGCTCTCTTAACAGCTTCCTCATATGTGTTTTCCTTTAATAAATAAATATTATGTAAAAAATTATAAAGAAATCCTTAACCATTTGCAAAAACCTAAAGCACAATAGAAATTATTTTAATTTTATTTCAAAAAGGTTGCAAATAAATTAGATGAATCATGCAAGTTTAGCTTTAGGTTTAGGTTTAGGGAAGTTGTAGGTTGGTTAATTGGTTAGAATTGGAGTCAAAGCTAGACTAAAGGTTTAGCTAGTTGGTTTAGTGAAGTCTTAGGTTGGTTGATGGTCAGAGTTAAAGTAAATGCTAGACTAAAGGTTTAGCTTTAGGTTTAGTGAAGTGGTAGGTTGGTTAATTGGTTAGAGTTGGAGTCAAAGCTGGACTAAAGGTTTAGCTTTCAGTTATGTTAGCTGATGGTTAAAGTTTGAGTCAAAGCTGGACTAAGTTAAGCTTTCTTGAGAATCAGGGAAGTGCGAGACTGGGTCAGTGACAGAAATCACATTGAATCTAAAGAGAGTACCGTCAATAAACAGGGTGAGGGTTTAATAAGTTTCCAGATTCCCAAGATTGTAGAAATTAAGCATAAAAAAGAGACAAACATTTAAAAATAAGCTTTAAGATAGATAATATTTTCAAGAAAACAATGAAAATTTTCAGTTTAAAGCTAGTTTTCATGTGAAAATAACAACTAAACCAAACTTTAACATGCTAACAAACCTTGCTGAGCGACACATAAAGAGGAAGGTAAAAATAAGGCTCCATTGAGGAATATCTTTCATGAAATACTGCATCTTCAATCACTTCTTCATCAGAGATCACATAATTATCAAGAGCCTTCAGTGACCACATACTGTTTACTACATGATGTCTGTAGTTTGCTTTCAGACTGAGTGGGGTGTTATAAAGCGTCAATATGGAAACACTCGTACTGGCAGCCATACGATTAATACAACCTATTCTTGATAGACCATTGTCATGAAGATAAACCACTTGCAGTTGATACATGGACTCCCAAAACCTTTGACCTGGAACTGATACAATCTGTGATGGGAAGTTGATTTAAACATGTGTCAAAAACTCTGAAGTAATATCTGGTTAATATCATTATAATTATTTATTACTAGTACTACCTACTGGCAAACTGCCATCAGCAATTTAACATTGGCTAGGACTGAGTAAGTTTGAACAATAAGCCTTTACAGAATGAGTCAACGTCAACATGTCAATTAGCAACTCTACAAGAAAATTTTGTAATAATTACATTCTGCTTATGTAACTGACTGTACACCATCTGTCAAAAACTTTGCAGTAGAAGTTAGAAACTTTAAATCCAGAAAATGGCAAATGTCTCAATCATGCAAGTCAAAACCTTGAGGTTTTGATCACCAAGATCATGTGATTTCATATCCTTCCTGCTGTTTGGCTCATCCAAGTGTGTACATTACTTACATAAGTTATTCAAATTTTCAAGGAAAAAACAGAATTGTAGTTCAAATTTGTAAATTATGGTATAAAAATAGGGTAATGATGGGTTGCTGCTGGCAGGGTTCCCATAAATGTGCCATTGCAGGCTAAATTAATTAACGCAATTTAATAATGTGGGGTCATATTTAACAATTGAAATAGAAGGACGAAAGTAATGGCTAATGCATTAATGTCAACTTAAATTAATGCTATTTGGGATACAACATAAAAAATATCAAAACCAAACTTTAATTTGCGTTAGTTAATGAACACTTACGAATTTACATTGATCTAATTCCTCGTTAATTTTCTTCGCGTTGTTAAAATACCTCAGTTGTTAACATTCTATGTTAATGTTGTTGCAATTATATTACAACTAATAATCCGTAAATGTTCCTGCTTTACCAACTTTTGGCTATACCAAATAATAAATGAATAGTTGTTGTGCTAAAGTTTGGTCGAAAGTTTACACCCACTTACTTGATTTCCATGGAGGTCCAAAAGTAAAAGTTCAGGACAGCTTTCAAGGGCCTCGAAGTTCGTAATGTAGTTAGAATGAAGCACGCAAATCTTCAGCCTTGAACATAGATCTATGCTTTTCACTTTGTGAAGGTGGATTCTGTTCATGTTAAGATATCTTATCTCCTCTACGTTGCATTTCCTGCCAATATTATTCCAGATCGACTCCAGCGTCGGTGATTTCAGGTAGCCACGCTCGTGTGCATTTCGAAAGGTCTCAATTTCGCGTTGTTTTTCATATTTCGATTTCTGTGAATAGCCTCGCGAGATAGTTCTCCGACTTGATGGTTTCATCGATTCTGATATATTAAGCACCATCGTGCAGTACTGGAATATTTTCTAATCAAACAAGATGTACATAAGTTGTTATTCATCCATGGCCGCCATATTTGTTCTTTTGTAGTTGTTATGGAGACATCATATACTTTCGAGCCAGGCCCACTTTGGCCACCGTGGCTTCAAGGTAAAACCGTACTGGAATAGAACCACAGGAGGCCCAAGCATTAAATTAGTGGACTTTAAAACAAATGGGTTCATTTACACCACCCAAATACAAAATCAACCTTATCCGCACGTTAACTTATCGTTGATTGCGTCTTTGTTCTACCGCTTCTTTATTAAAATCTGCTGTCGAAGATCTCAAAAGACTTCTGTTGAAAAATGATAACCTCATGGTTTCATCAATTTTAGTATCAATGATGTACTAAACAAAAACAAGAACAAGTCAATTGAGTCCATAGCTACAATCCCTACAAAAGATGTTATTATTTTATTATCTTATATTGGTTTCCACACCGATCATATTGTTAAACGTCTTAAATCTTGTGTAAAACGTTTCTACTCTTTTGTTAATTGTAAAGTTATTTTTCAAAACACCCGACGCATCAAATCCTACTTTCCATACAAGGACCGTCTCAAAGCTAGTTGTTGGAATTGTAACGATTTTTACATCGCGAAAACTAAACGAAGACTTCACGACCGGAAAACAGAACATTTCAAGACCGTTTTGAAATCTGATCACTTTTCAGCTGTTGCTGACCACACCAAACTACTGGTCACAACATAAAATGGGACCATTTTGACATTTTGGCGTTCGGAAAACTGATTACCATTGCAAGGTTAAAGAGGCTTGGGTTATTCAAGAATTGTAGCCAGCATTGAATGCCAGTGTTAGCAGTGACAAGCTTTTATTGTATTAGTAAAGCTTTTCCAACAACAACAGCCACAACAACAACAACAACAACAGCCACAACAATAACAACAACAACAACTTCATTTGTACCCTCCAATTTACATTAATTACAATGTATCGATTACAACATAATAATTATTAGTTATAGCAGGGAGGTTCCCTCGATGTAGAAACACCAGTGAACTAACAATAATAATAATAATTATTAATAATTAATAAGAATAATAATTAATAATGATCGGATTTATAAGGAGAGGCCGAGAGGGCACTCAGGCTGTCTGCAATACTACAAAGCTAATCTAGTCAGACAGCCAGGCAATTCTTTTGAAAGATCCACGGGTAAATTTATAATGTGTCATTTTTAGACAGTTTCCACATCCTCATTTGTACAGCATCATCAGCTTTTCAAAAACTATAACGGTTATACTTCTGAATAAGTATGTTGACAAGTATTACTCATTTATCTTCTACCATATTTACCAGACTTCTTTTACTAATCTACGTTTCCTATCAAAGAATTTTTTTTCAGCATCAAAAGAAAAATTCACATTTACGTTCAGTAACCTTCTTTTATTTCCTGGGGCACTTCTCTCACAAATTTGAGTTTCTGTTGCTACTGGAATTCTGCTACTACGACTACGATTACGATTACGACTGCGACCAGGACTATTAAATTTTTTAAGGTCTTGCTCTTATGTAGTGAATACAATGTCAGTCATTTTTCTCGTAACTCTAACTAGTAACTTTCATTCAAATCTTAGCAAGAACTTGATGATATGTCAACTAATCCCGCATGAAGAACGCTTTGAAAGCTTTTTCATATAATTTTTCTGAAAGGATGGTGAATTTTCAGAAAGAATCTCACTCGAGGATGAATACGTTGATACGTTTGACATCCTTTTGAAAATCTCAAAATGATTTCTAGTTTCACACTTCGCTTTAATATATATTACAATTTTTATTTTACCTAATAATATATCTTGAATTTTATATAAAATATTAAAATCTGTATAGTAGCTCGCAATATATTTGAAGTTTATTTATTGTTCGCTGCCCGCCTCGACTAGCCTAAGCTATTTGCGGGTAGCAACGAATTTCAGATTGTAATTGTTATTATTATAAATAAAAAAGGTCTCTCTAAAAAGTCTCTCTCTAAAAAAATTTCGGTGAATTTCAATTTCACCTAGCCGGTGAAATTAACCGGATAACCGTTCTAAATTCTACTTAACTGCAGACCGACTGTTCCAGAAGTTTAGTTCCAGGTGAGCTTTGTAAAGTTGTTATAACAACTTAATGAAAATAAACATAACATTCGGCTCTTTTCTTATTTTTTTTTACTACAGCTATTCTTACATTACTGAATCAGCTATGATTAAATGGCAACCAAAAATGGAATGAGCGGTTTGACATTAGAAAAATGGCAAAGTTTCAGTTAGTGACTTAAAATACGCAAAAAATGACAAGCAACAGAAAATAGGATATTTTCTAGGGATTTGAGTAACTGGTGAGCAAGACTTGCTCTCCAGTACCGTGTTCACATAAATTTCAGTTAAGCCCATAGTTTGTATGCTTGCTTCTTATTTTGCTGATTGCTCCTTTTATGCACTCGGTTTTAAATATCTTTCGCTAGTTACAAACGGTGACGTTGCCCTTATGGATTTAAAGCAGATATCTTCTTTAAACCTTAAGTTACAGTAAAAGTAAATGTCACCATTGCTTGTGGGATGTGGCTTTTTGGATAAACGTCAAGTACGGATAGAACAAACGTGCTTGTAGCCAACTTGAAGCCACTAAAATGCGCACTATGGCCATAAAACTATCGGTGAAAACATAAGGTCAAATGTTTTAAAATCATCAAAATTCCAGACTTCGTTTCCGGTGAAACGTCTACCCTCACTATCCCGCCTTCATTTCCAGTCAATTAACCGTCATCAAAATCTCTCACTTCATTTCCGGTCAAATGTCTGCCATCAAAATCTTTCTTTTCATTTCCAGTCAAATGATAATCATCAAAATCTCTCACTTCATTTCCTAGAGAAAAAAGAGGTAAAGGAAATGTAGATGTTTGGCAAAATGAAGCGCAAATAAATTTGCAATCTAGATAAAAAATAAAAATATATGGATAAAAAATAAAATATATGGATAAACAAAAAAACCATAAGAAAACTCTTATTTACAATTTTATTTCTCTCAATGCTTTTTTATCAATGGCGAAGTTTCGTATTTTTTTCCCCCGAGCCTCAAGATCCCCAAACATTTTGACATTTTGAGCCTCATATAATTCTTAAAGAATTCCTAACTAATAGTTTCAAAACAGGTCCTCATTTTGCGAGAAAAATGAGTTCCGCAGGCGGAAGAACGAAAGAGAAATAGTCTAGTGTTTTTAGTCTCACTTTTGATCCATCAAAGCACATTTAAGGTTTCCAACAAAGGTGGTAGTACCATAGTCACGAAAACGAAAAATGTAGAAGTATTTTGTGTGCGGGTCGATTGACCGAGCGTCAGTATGATTCTTTAAAAAAACTAT
>JAOBBB020358468.1:0-19027 GCA_025331005.2 Zoanthus gigantus
AGCCTTCTGCCCGCTGTCATGGCCACTTCATGTTTCATCTTAAAATATCTTTCAAAACGTTAAAATTTTTAGTCTTTTATACATAAAGTCTCAAAAAGCATATTAAGTCGAACAACTTTCTTGATTCAGAGCATAAAATTTTAAATTTCCCAGAAAATTATACCAGCAAAACCAAATTATGCTAATGAGAATTAAAGTTTTTACATATTATTTTCAACATGCAGTTGCTTAAAACCAGATAACGACAGCATTGTCTTCAAAGGTATACTGGTCAATAGCAGAAGTAGTGTCAAAATGTTGAATATATTTTGAGAAGTGTTCCTGAGTCACGTGACCATACATAGCCTCTATTTCATTATATGATATAAGATTTTAGGTGTTTTCAATTTGCAATTTTATTGACTTTCGAATCCTCCTGATTGCACATAGTGGTTACAATTCTTTTACTGCTGTTTCTATATCAAACAAATCTTTAAGCCTTTCTTACGCTTGTTAGCTTACATAAAAAATTTTGCTTTTTTTGAGAGTTATTTTTTAAATGTTTTTATTTCGAAATCTTAGAAGTACACATATGACAAGTATGTTTAGGAAATCTTAGGATGAAACCGTAAATGTTTTTGAAGATTAAAGAGATTTAATGGCTAAGGTTGTGTTAGGAACGTGACTGGTTGACTCGGTAAGGATCAAAGGAAGGGAGAGATTTTGTAAAAATCGTTAAAATGGCTTGAAATTGCTACTGAAGATCAAAGACGACATCAACAACACTTGAGGTAAATAAATTTTATTTTGTTCGTTTATTCAATTCTCGAAGCTTGTATGGGTTTCCTTTGGTAACATCACACCGCTTAACCTATGGTTGTCATGGTTTAACTTTCAAAATCAACATGTCAGAAAGGGATATTCCCAGTTCTCGCAAGCAAAGTCAAAGGTTATAACTTAAAAACCTATTAATCCCAAGTTATAGAGAAATTAACGAAAAAGCTATACATTTTTTCAGAAAGGTACAGGCTACAGCAAAAGCGTCTATCTTAGCTGATAAAAATAGTTTCATTTTATCTCAAACGTAATTTATTATTATAAATATAGCACTTTCTTTATTTGTACTCAACTATAGAGTTCTTCAATTTTGAAAACTTATAAAACCGAATAAAATAAAATTCGCTTGTTAAGTTTCTACCCGTACAGGTTCTCTGTTGTGTCAAAGAATTCATTTTTGCTTCAGTCAGGAACACAGGTAACCCAGTATACGCTGTGGGAAGAGTCTTGTTTTTCTTTAATTGCGTTTGAATATAAAGTGTAGCTCTAGGTTTTCCAAGGAGCAAAATTAACTGCTACAACAGAGATTTCTCATGATATTTATGCCTTTGTTTTACGTGGCTTGACTCTAATTCTTTGGCTTTTTAGAGTTTTCGTTTCATCCTTCCACTTCACCAGTAATATCTATAAACATAAAAATCGTGAACTTGGAGTCACGCAGTATTTACTATTTGTAGTCGTTATATTAAAAAAATTATCATTGGGCAATTGATGACAATGATAATCATATTATAAATGGAATGCTCCATCGGTGTTTCTACAGAAACAGTTTTACAAATAGATCAGTTTTACACCGTAGTGAGAAAAATTTTGAAACCAGCTGACGTTTCGGACTGTAGTGCTTCGATCGTCGGAGTGAATGCATGAGAGATGAATAAAGAGGTGGTTATATAGCGATGCAAAGCAAGATAACGCAATGAGATAAGTATGTAAAAACAAAAGGGAATAACACCCAGCTCGATGTCTGAACAACTCGCGAAGGAAGGCGCTCGATAGGTCAAAACTCTTCAAACACCACTTAGCCGATGATTTGTATATAAACTTGTCTAAATAACACATCGGATTGAGTCTTTCTGATTAGTTAGGGACAGTTTTGTGCTGTGAAGTACAATATACAATAAGAATTTGTTTGGTATAAAGCCTTATAAAGTTATATATATACAGACAGCTTTGCAGTATTCTCACCTCGACTTTTTATATATGGAACATACAACTATTTCTCAAATTCGTGCTGAGCGATCAGAAAGATAAAAATTCTTTAAAAGCTGAGCTTGGTTTGTTGACAATTTGACAACTGACGTTCGTTCAGCAAAATCATGTATATGTTTTATTTCACATCTTATTTTCAGTAGATGCAAATTATTTTAACTTTATCTTGTATTTTAATGATGGTGAAAACAGTTTCTCAACATTTTAAAATGTTGAATTTTTGTTAGGGATAGTGTGTCTGTTCAGTATTGATATATATATTAGGTTTCTCCCGCTGTATCTATGTAGATGCTGAGAGATTCGTCCATTATAAAAACTTTTTTTTTATAAGAATCCGACACGAGGCTCGGATTTCGGAAATTTTAGCTGTCGCTTACTCGACCCGCGCAACAAAATTTTCTATACTGATACACTTTTTTCCTATGGTCACTACTACCACTTTCTTCACTCCAAAACTAGTTTCTATGGAAACCTTAAACGTGTTAACGTTTTGATCGATCACAAGTGACTAAAAATACTGGACTGTTTCTCTTTTGTTCTTCCGCCTGCAGAACATAATTTTCTTGCATTGCAAGGACTTAGTTCAGCCCCCTCGATTAAGTAAAGTTTGAAATCATACAATTTTACATGACCTCTTGTTTCAACAAAATGAGAACCGAATAGTTTTAAAACTATATCTATTATTTAAACAGTATTTAAGAATTATATAAGGCTCAAAATGTCAAAATTTTAAGAATTGCGAGGCTCCGAAAAAAGTACGATTCTTATAATATAAATAAAGAGAAAAGTGTGTATGAGAATTACGTAAAACATACAGATATAGTATTAGATTCAGTTTAGTTTTTTTAAGTTCTACAAGAATATATAAGCAACCGTACCTTCAAAACACCAAATTAGAATTCAAAAGTTTAATATACATTTTTATTTGTAATACAAAGAGACTATTAAAAAATCAGGCAAGTGAAGTTTCAATAACTCAAACTTTACTAAATCAAGGGAGCTGAACTAAGTCCTTATAATGAAAGAAAAATGTCAGTTCTGTAGGCGAAAGAATGAAAGAGAAATAGTCTAGTGTTTTTAGTCACTTATGATCGATCAAAACACATTTAAGGTTTCCATAGAACTTCCAAGACATAGTAAGACATGGACTGATGGAGACTGATTTGATCGTTAGCTTGGACTTATTTGCAGATTTTTTATTCAATGAAATGATATTCATCAATTTTGTCCGTCTTCTCCTCACTCTGTAATTTAGTTGCTTCTGATTAATTCAAGTATTGTATGTTGCAATTGTCGAAACTAAAAGAAAGTTTTGCCTCGGTTATACTAAGCGGCTTCCTTTCAGTTTCCAAATTCATTTTACCTTCTTGTTTTGACGAGTGTTTCACGAAAGCCAAAGGCCAATATAAATTTTTCTCAAAAGAATGAGTTTAACCTGACCACAAATGGCAGTTGTAACAACATTATTTAAGGTTAATTCGACCCCTGCTATCATTGTAGTTCAGTGACAGTTGACTGCGATTTTCAGCGTATTAAAACCAAAAATCGGAACTCGAAACCGAATAGACTAGCCGTTCCTTTGTCATAGATGAATAGTGATATATCTATGACTACATTCACAGTGTAAAGAGAAACTGAAATAGACTCATTTAACACTAAGAGTGGGAACATATGCAAACAAGACCAATATATACAAGGATTTGCTTTGTGTTCAAATACGACCTGATACTCTCTCCACATGCACTGTCCTTTTGTTCTCGCAGTGACGTCACCAGGCCGGAAAAAGTATTATAGTCTAGCCTTCAGCAATTTTAACTATGAATGCACAAACGGACGGATCATCGGTTCAAGCCGAAATGAATAAACCCTGTAAGAATAACGGTATTTTCGCTGCAGAAACTATTCTGAAATCCCGTGTTAGAGATGTAAGTAAACAGTCGAAGCATTTTCAGACGTGATAAGATGTTCAAAGACGATTAAACTGTGTTTGTGTGTTGAATATAGGGCAAACTCGAGTACTTCATGAAATGGAAAGACTATCCACCAAAGTAAGTAGCTGTTTCACGGCACGTGTTATTTGAGTCTTTTCGTCTGTTTCTTGTGTTACTCTTCGAACTGGTAATTTAATCATTCCATTTAGATACAATACGTGGGAACCAGAAGAAAATGTACTCGATCCAAGGTTACTGAAAGCATTTAAGAAAGCACGAAAACTGTAAGTCCTCATCTTTATTACTAGTCGTCGTCGAAGCGTTGAATATTTGTGGAATGTTGTACAGGAGAAGTTTGTTTTTATTATAAATGTACTTTTAACGTTGTTTATTTCAGTAAAACTAATTTTTATGATTGGTGAACTTCTTTAAGTCTCAAAATAAGATGACAAAAAACAATTTTTAAGGAAAACAGAGCTAAATAAAAATGTTTTACTTGCCAACAAAACAAGCTATGCCGATAGTTTATAAAAGGCATCGGAAATTCAATTTCTTAGATTCGTTCGGAATTCTTGAGAAATATGATAATTTTGTTGTTCTGTTTGTTATTATATGTAGAAGGAAACCTCGAGGGAAAAAAAGGCGGCGAGTTGTGGTTCAGGTAAGAACCCTAGAATTTAAAAACCTTTTTTAAAGATTTAATAGGTTAGCCGTGATGCAAAGAACCCTGTCGTTAAACTTGTATGAAGACGACCAGCGATCGTCATGGCATATGCCATGGGTCAGTGTTTGACATATTCATTCATCTTTAAACACCAATGAGAGAAATATGCTACATATCTTCAAGAACATTAATAAAATTACGACAACTTCCTACTATTTTAGTACACGCGTAACTATAGCTAAACTGTAAACAACTGTTTAGTCAGTGTCATTGATAGAGTTAATTTTTCAAATCACAGCAAATACCTACTAACTATTTATTATCGGGAATAGATGCGGGTAATTCTAAGGTTTTAACTTTTAGTTATTTACTAAGTTATACACATTTATGGGATTCGCAGTTCTTCGACTGATAGCCATGCAAGAAAGGGGTTATCTAATGTTGTATTGACGGGTATCCGTATAGATGATAATGAGTTCGCAACCGATGAAAGAAAATAATTTACAAACAAGTATTATTAAACTTGAATTATACATTGCGAAAAATGTGTTGCTTTGACTAAACATTTTTATAGAACAAGTAGCATAGCAGACATAAACGTTGTGCTTACGTAAAAGCCGCCGAGTTAGTAACAAAGTAATTTTATGATTGTTTGTTTCACTTGCAAATAAAGTAATATCTGTTGTTTTACAAAATGTTTGCCCTTTTTCGCGTTTTAACACAGCTGTAAACCGTTTAAATCTTGAAAAAGTTTTATCGTATCAAAGACGAAAGAAGTTTTTTTTTAAATTTAGGGTAAGGCAAAATTTTTTTCGGAACTGATTTGATCAATCCTGCCCAAAATTTTTACCTTCATTTCAACACATTTTTATTTTCTTTCAACTTTTGGAGTTGTAAAAACTCGATTGTGATATTTTGTGCCCTTTTGTCAGTGAGTATTTGCAGAAATTAAGCTATAAGTTTGCACTAGTTTTTCGCGCCTAACGAATTTATTTTGTGAAAAAAACGTTTAAATCTTCAAATTGTAAACGCATTTTTGTTTTTCATCTTTAGTCGTAGTATAAAACATTTTAACTGTTTCAAAATATAAAGTGCTTTTTATCATAAACATCTAACAGCTGTAAGTATTGTGCGGAGAAAAGACTGGCACCAGTCATCAACGATCCACTGGATTAACCATAAAAAAAATTTCTGAAAATATTTTAGTATCATTTCTAGTTATTTTTCTTATTAAGGCCGAGCACGCAATTTTTCTTTCAAAAATATTTTTCTTTGAACTGATGTCTGCTCTCTAAAAATCTTACAGGAAACTCCAACCAGCTTTCTTAAGCCGATAATAACTGCAGTAATTTTTTAGAATAAAAATGCGCTTGGACCACCCTAGTAGTACTGTGTTATTTCAAACAATCAGTTTATACTGTAAAGAAACTAATACAACTGCGTGACGTTTTAGAAAGAAAAATGCATTTGTGATAGCTCGCTATTTCACTTAATGGAGACATTATTGTTATATGTATTTTTTACCTATCATAACTTGCGTAATGTAAGTATATTTTATCAGTATATGGTTGCTGTCAGTTTGATTTTGCTACTACGGACCGATCCCAGACTAAGTTTTGCCTTGGCTGGCTTTTCAAAACATTTGAACCACAGAAACCTAGCAAACAAAACTGAAAAAGTGTAATCTTTAGTTTTTGCTCTCAAAAAGTCGGTTGCAGTTTTACCTACCTTTGCCGTTCGCGTTTCTTGCCATTTTGTACTATTGTATTCCTAAGCCTCTCCTATCTCGCTCCTCCTTCAGCATTCGTTCGCGGGCCTTAATCTAGCGTTACCTCAGTTGACCTAGTTTACCGCCACCTTTTCTTTTCCTCCTTTATTGTAATTTTACGGGTCTCTCACCTCGTTCTACCTTGTCGTAAGCGTCCCCTGTCTTGTCATACTTTACCGTCAGCTTTTCTTTGCTCCTTTATCGTAATTTTACGGGTCTCTCACCTCGTTCTACCTTGTTGTAACCGGCGTCCCCTGTCTTGTCATACTTTACCGTCAGCTTTTCTTTGCTCCTTTACCGTCATTTTACGGGTCTCTCACCTCGTTCTACCTTGTCGTAAGCGTCCCCTATCTTGTCATACTTTACCGTCAGCTTTTCTTTGCTCCTTTATCGTAATTTTACGTGTATCTTATCCCCTTCTACCTTGTCGTAAGCGTCTCCTGTTTATCTTTCTTTACTGCCAGCTTTCTTTTCCTCCTTTATTGTAATTTTACGTGTCTCTTATCTCGTTCTACCTTGTCGTAAGCGTCTCCTGTTTATCTTTCTTTACTGCCAGCTTTCTTTTCCTCCTTTATCGTAATTTTACGTGTCTCTTAACTCGTTCTACCTTGTCGTAAGCGTCTGCAACATTGTCTTTATCGTTTTCGTCTCTATTTACCTTAATTTAGTGTATAATCCTTTGCGTCTCGTATACATAGCTTCTTTTACTGTGTCGTTAAACCGTGATTTTTCCAGCGATAAGGTAGTGAACAAGTTATCTTCAGTCATTTCATTTATCTATAGGATGCGGAAGATGATAACGAAGAAGAGGTAGGAAGCTTAGTCGATGACATCGAGAATGGTTCGGCATTGCCAGCTTTACCTTGTGAAAATATAACCACTTTAGAAGATTCCGTACAGATTCCTGATCCGCCTAACGAGTTGGCCATTTCAGTGTCTACTACTCAGATTAATGAAGCGGGTCCATCCACTAGCACTATCTCCACTAGCACCTCACCTCTTCCACTTCCTCCGCCGATTAAGAAGAAAAGACGTAAACGGAAAAAGAGGTTGCTAGAACAACAAGGAAAACTTAAGAAAGGTCGTAAAAAAATCACTAGTATGGGAAATAGCTTGCAAGAATGTGGCGTTGCGGAGAAATTTCCAAAAATTGATGAATACAATATTTTTCCAACATCTGCTAAACATCCAAGTAAGACGTCTGTGAACATGTTGCCCGTGAAGGCAGCAGACGTAATGCAAGTTCGAGGACCGGAGTTTTGTCAGAAGTCAACGAGCGCGATGAGTAACACCGCCCCTCTGGCGGTTAAGGATTTAGTTTGTAATACTGCTTCCGACAGTGAAACATTAACTCAGGCGAAACTTTTGGATGAGCCTTCAACTTCACGGCTTGTTGTTCACGACCATGGTTTGTTAAAAAAAGAAAAAAGCCAACCTTCTCCTCAATATTCTCGTTTTGATTTCTTAGCCAACAGCATAATAATCACTGACGTAACTACCGACAGAGGAACTATTACTATCAAGGAATGTTCGGCCTACGAGGCTTTCTTTGGGCCAGAACCCAACAGACCAGAATGATTGTCTGCGAGCGAAGGCGAATGGGAATTTATAATGATTCCTGCAGTCTTCGCTCAATTGCAAAATGAAATTGTAAGCAACCAACTTGAAATGTTTTGCGAAAACAAACAAGCAATCATGAAAGTTTTATGGAATGCATGTAATCAATGGGAGATCATTATGAGGATAAAAACAGAACATATATACACTTGCTCTTTCATGTTATTGTTCATGGTGGTGCAAGGACGTTTACTTTACAAATGAGTAATTCAACAAAACGTAATATAACTCAAAATAAAGAACTATGGTAATATTATTATTTGTATAATGACTTAGTATAAAGTATTATGGTGATATGATTCTTGATATAAAGTAATATGTTCATGGTATAGTAATTCCTTGTAAAGTGTTATGTTAATATCATGATTATGAATATATTGATGACGATGATGAAACGGTTGTGAACAGATATTGGTAGTGATATAAGGATGATGGTGATAATGATAATGATGATAATAGTGGTGATGATGATGGTGATGATGATGATGATGATGATAATGGTACTGGTGATAAAGGTGGGGATAATGATAATGATGATAATAGTGATGATGATGATGATGATGGTGATAGTGATGATGATGGTGATAGTGATGATGATGGTGATAGTGATGATAATGATGATGAAGGTGATGATAATGACGATGGAGATGATGATGATGATGATGATGATAGTGATGATGTTGATGGTGATGAAAATAATGATGATGATGATGATGATGATGGTGGTGATAATAGTAATGATGATGATGATAATGATGGTGATGGTGATGATGGTGATGGTGATGAAAATAATGATGATGATGATGATGGTGGTGATAATAGTAATGGTGGTGATGATAATGATAGTGATGATGATGATGGTGATGGTGATGGTGATGATGATGATGATGGTGGTGATAATAGTAATGATGATGATGATAATGATGGTGATGGTGATGGTGATGAAAATAATGATGATGATGATGATGGTGGTGATAATAGTAATGGTGGTGATGATAATGATAGTGATGATGATGATGGTGATGATGATGATGGTGATGATGATGATGATGATGGTGATGGTGATGATGGTGATGAAAATAATGATGATGATGATGGTGGTGATAATAGTAATGATGGTGATGATAATGATGGTGATGATGATGATGGTGATGATGATGATGGTGATGATGATGATGGTGATGATGATGGTGATGATGATGATGATGGTGATGATGATGGTGATGATGATTATGATGATGATAGTGATGTTAATGATGGTGATGATACTGATGCTGATGATGATGGTAATGATAATAATTGTGATGATGATGATGCTGATGATGGGATGATAAAAAAGGGGATGATGATGATTAATTTGATAAAGGTGCAGTCGGTGATTATAGTAATGGCTATTGCATTGTTTGTCGTGGTAATTATGATGAGCAAAGCGATGATGATTGGTAGGTATACTGTTGAAGATGGTGCATAGAATAATAATGATAGATATAATGATTGTAGGAAGGTCATGAAGCAACAATACATACTGCATATAGTCATTACAACGCTGCTAATTACAACTCCGTTAATACTCGAAATTTGAGTAACGTTGTAAACATACCTTGCTCATTTAATTCCATCGCCAATAATCCCGCGGAAAAGCCCTACCATTCAGATCCACTGAGGAATGTAAAAACCATTTATGCCGAACAACATCACTGTATAAAGATTTGCCATCTTAACACACGATCCATTCAGAATCGAGAAAACTTTTTTCAAGTTAAACATCTCATTGAAACTGGCGAATATGATTTGTTCACAATATCAGAATCCTGGCTGGACTGTACAGTAAAAATTGTGAAAGAAGCATTGAGGTCTTTCGTCTGTTAAGGCTGGACCGCACAGCTAAAACTGGTGTTCGTGTGTGTATGGACGAGATTCATTAAAAACCAAAGTACTGCGTGATCTGACTTCAACTTCGACAGAGAGCTTTCGGCATTTATGGTTCAATATTCAGCACAAAAAACTGAAGTCAATCCTCATGTGCGCTGTGTATAGACCTCCTGACTGTCCAGTTACCTGCCTTACTGACGACTTTGTACCCAAATACCAACATTCTCTTACATTACAGAAGGACACCATTATTACTGGTGACTTAAACTGTCATCTGCTGTCAAGTTCCTTACAGAGCCGTTCTCCCACAGACCTCTGCCGACTGATGAACTTGTCTCAGCTGATCTCGGAGTCTACGAGAGTTACGGAAGAGACAAATACCCTTATTAACGTTGACCTCGTTTGGAACTCGGCTTTGGTCTTTGCTGCGCTGCCTAGTGAAACTGATGTGCCGGCCATCTTCAACCTTCTCTTTCACAGTGTTTTCTGCAGCAAGGTGCTTGAAACCGTTATGAGAATGGCATCAGATACATCTCCTGGGCATAACAAGGTGAGGATGCGTGTTCTGAAAGCGTGTCCCGATCATATTATTTCGGCCTTAACTGACATAATCAACAATTCTTTCAAGCAAGGTTGTTTCCCTCATGACTGAAGGTTAGCGGAAGTGGTGCTACACCTCAAGGAAGGGGACCATGAAGTGGCCTCCAACAACCGTCCCATCTCACTGTTGCCAGCATTGTCCAAAGTAATGGAAGCATTTCCAACGATCAGTTTGTCACTTACTTAGCTCCACAGACAAACTTTCGATTCACCAGAGTGGCAACATGAAATTGCACTCCACCGAAACCCTCGGTGTACTGTTTGTGAATCAGTTATATCAGGCGTTAGACAAAGGAGAAGTCACTGCTTCCTTGTTTTTAGACCTTAGCAAGGCATTTGATAGCATACACCACGATACTCTACTGAAGAAGTTGTTTGGACTTGGTGTCACTAGAGTTGCACTTTAGTGGTTCACAAGCTATCTAACAGGGAGATCTCAGCGTGTGCGGGTAAACAATGCCTTGTCAAATCCACTGGATTTAAAGCACGGAGTCCCCCAAGGTTCCATACTCGGCCCCCTCCTTTTCAACGTACACATAAATGACCTTTCTACTGTCTGCACGAAATCCAATATAGGGTCCTATGCAGATGATTCACAATTGTATCTCACATTCTCCAGTAAGAGGGTGGACTTAGGAGTGCAAGACCTCACAGATGATCTACTACGAGTAGCTTCCTGGTGCTGGAGCAACAAGTTGTTGATAGACCCCAGCAAGATCAAACTCTGCACATTTGGTACAGCCCAAATGTTAGCACGGATTACCATCCCATCTATTAACTTCCTGGGTAAGTGTTTAACAACAACAGACACCGTCAAGGATCTCGGCATTACACTAGACGGCCGATTATCCTTTAATGAGATCATTGACAACCTGGGATCAGATCTGATGCGCAAACTTTGCATGAAAAACAGAGTATATCACCTATTTGACAAGAGCATTCTTCCTGCGGTCATCGATTCTCTGGTATTCTCAACACTTTTCTGTTGCTCATCTGTGTGGTTGGGCACGAGCAAAGGTAACGTCAACAAACTACAACTGATTAAGAACTTTGCCGCTAGAATAGTGTCGGAAAACGCTTGAGTTTCGAGAAGCCTTTGATGTATAGCCTGCGCCGCAGACGAACTTTTGTTGTTAAAGTCCGTCTGCAAATCAGTACAGGATTTCGTGTACATCATACGTCATCATGTAAGTGCTCAAATTTAAGCAGTGGCTTCTCTCGCCATCTTCTCAAAGTTAGTGTTTTAAATTCGCCAATCACGCGGCTCGTTAAAATCACAGGGTTAGTGGAGCCAATCAAAATCGAGTACATATAACCGATCCGCGAGCATGATGTAGAATACAAAACCCTGCACTACTTCGCATACGGTCTTAAGTAGCATTTACTGAAATTAGAAACCGTCTACACGCAGGCTGTTGATGTATGGCAAGGGCACAGGGGTACACTTTGGGTATTTGGTGTGCGTTGGCTTAGGAAGTGTATTGTCGTCCTTAGCTGCACGCGGGAAACTCAAGCGCCTACATTTTCAGAGTGCGTTCGAAATACGACATTCTTCTTCCTTGTCTCTAGCTTTAGTGATCATTTTGCGCGGTGCGCCAAAGACTGCACAGCTTGTTTTAAGGTCTTAATCGAGCCATCCGCACTGTTGATTGTACACCTAGGTACTGCAGTCACGGAATCTAAAAGTACATGACTGCTGCAGTGTTTGACTCCATTCAGTACCGGTGATCGAGGCTTGAGTCGAGCCGAAAGCTCAGTTTAGTTTTCTTTAAAAGTAGTAGACGGTGTTCAGAGGGCTTTTATCGTTACTATTCTTCCATGTACATTAATATTTATTATACGGTACAGATAGGACTCTACGCGCGCTCTGATTGGTCAAAAACCCTTAGAAAAAGCGTGTTTTATTATTTTTCACTATTCGCGGCGTGTAGAATCTATATTATAAAGCAAATGAAGAAGCCTAAGCCATGTATTAGATTGTGATAAAACATTTCGGGCATTGAGAACACTCGAGAAATGTTAAAGCACACACGGCTACGGATCGTGTTTTCTACATTTCCCTCGTGTTCTGAAATGGCCGTCGTGTTTTATCACACTCTAATAAACTTCTTAGGCTTCTTCATTTGTTAATTATAAACCCGAAACGTTTCGTGCAGTGATGGTAATTGTTCTCGTTAATCATGCATAAATAAAGTCCACATGTTGAAGGATTCTTATTTACAGTGCGGACACTCGAACCGTGAACACCATGGCTTTATTTTAACTTTTTTCATAACTAACCAATCACAGCCGCGACTGACGTAACGAGCAAGACATTTTTTTTTGCCTTTTTACTTCGTTATTTTCAAAGTGGCGCGGTGATTTCACACATTGGTTCACGGTGGTTAGTCGTGAAAAATGTAAAAAATAACTGCAAAATAAGTGAAAATAAAGCCATAGCGTTCATGTTGTGATCGTATCAAGTTTATCATTGCGTGTGAACCAAGCTGTTACAGTCGAATGGTTTTCTGAACTTGTTTGTGTTTTACACTCAAAAAGATTTCAATAGGCTCGAACCATGAATGCCATGGCTTTATTTTCTCCTTTTTTGTGCTTTATTTTCATTTATTTTGTAGTTATTTTTTACATTCATCCAGAATTAACCACCGTAAACCGATGTGTGAAATCACCGCGCCACTTTGAAAATAACCTGGAAAAAAAGACAGAAAAAAATGTCTTAGTCGTTACGTCGTCGCGGCTGTGATTGGCTAGTTATGAAAAAAGTGAAAATAAAGCCATAGTGTTCACGGCTCGAGTGCCCGCACTGTAAAGTGCAACTAGCTCTTTTTCTTGTTTTTGTATCAAACTATTTATCATACAATATAAAGGACTTCTGCGAAAATGTTTTTGATTTTTGACAAATCTTACCTTTTCCTTATTAGTCTGAAATTCAAAAGGTTTCCTCCATCTTCGTTCATTGGCCGCGTCCTGAAGGGGACTGGCAATAACCGTAAATGACGTCCATGCCAAATTATGACGATGTAACTTGAAATAGAAATCATTGCCTGATAACATTATTCGACAAATTCATTTAGATATTTATCCTTAACTGTATTTACTTTTTATTTTTTAGATTAATTTAGGACGCGAATGACGTCATTTACGGCTATTCCCAGTCCCCTTCAGTACGTGGTCATGAACCAAGATGGAGCAAACTTTTCAAATTTCAAAGTAGTATGAGAGAAGTAACATTTTACCTAAAACAAAAACGTTTTCACAAAAACACTTAAAATTATATGATAGATAGTTTGAAACAAAAACAAGAAACAGGGTTAGCTGCACTTTAATAAATGATGTACAAGGTCTTTATTACTCTGTTCATGAAATTATTAATATTTTATGGTCATTGTACATAAAATGATGAAGGAAAGTAAAAAAGTTCATAATGTTTTCAGGCTGTTACGAAATGCAACACCAAGTTTGATTGTTTATTATACGAGATGCTGTTAATACAAAAGCAAAAGCAATCTCTAAACATTCAAACAGATTCCCTCAGGGAATGAATTTAAATTTAAAATTGGTTTACCGGTATTTTATTTTAGCAGATTCAATTCAAAACAGAATCACTTTCACTTAATAATGGGGTCAGAATAACCTCGGAATGTTCTGGACCTTTTAAAATTTCATTCATCATTTTATGTGTATTGAAACACTTGCTTATCAAAATTTGTGGTCATTAAGATCTAAAACTTGCCAACTAGCTAAAAAGCAAATAGGACCCAGTGTTCTAATTTTTAAAGTAACTTTTTGAGCAATAGGTGTCATCTCTTGGTCACCTTTTCCCAGAATAGCTTAAATTGTCTTTTACTCCTCTTTTTCACACTGAAATGACACAATCCATAACCATCTTTGCCTTGAGAGCAATAAACACCAACATGAGGGAGGTAACATAATGTAAATGAAATGATGTTCCTTCCACATGCTGATGCTTTCCAAGCTAAATTCTTTTCGGAGCTTTTAATGTCTGATCCAATTTACACATTGTAAACACTTTCTTTGCCTAACTTTAAATATGTTGAATTGTACTGTACTTACAGTACATGTATGAAATTGTCCGAGCTGGGACTTATCATTGGTAACATAATTTAAATCCTCCTGGACACTAAGCCACTCTAGATTAGCCATTTAACTCACCTCATAAGGATAGAAAGCTGAATCGACTTGTAAGGAAAGCTTGACAAATATTCAAATTTCAGCACTGCTGGAAATGGAACCCAAGCCCTAGAGGCTAGAACTAGGTAAAGTTGTTACTGACTAAGCAAACCCAGCTGCCACCAATGCTTTTTAAAGTACATATATTTAATAAAAAAAAAAAAAAATTTACCGGACATAAACTTGGAAGGTGCTTTCCTCTTTTTTCCCCTATAAGTTTGACGTGACTGTAGTCTTGCCACTTCTTTTAGCTTTTCTTGTTCATGATCTGATTTTTACAAATTTGTGATAAATAATAAACAAACCATAGATATCTATAGGTAATATGTATTGTATATATTTATATTCTTTTAATATTATGTAAACAGTTATTAAAATGAAGCGTGCCAGTCTTGTTCCAATTTGCTGAGTCCAAGTTGAGATGGGACCGCAAAGCATCTGTGGATTGATTGGATGGACAGCGGCACCATTTTGTCAAACTGCCATACTGCTTACGAGCTGGCTGTCCCAACTCGAACCCAGCTCTCTCCTTGCTTAGAACATGGCAAATAGAAATTATGGTGATGGTATGTTAACACTCCTTGCAAAAAAGGAGGAATCTTATGTTCTATTAAATTATTTCCAGTAAGAAAACAAGTTATTTTGGAAAAAATACTTTTAAAAAAATCTAAAACACTACCTGAATGTTCACTGCTAAGGTCAAGATCAGTAAGTACATTCCTGGCTTCTGTAGAGAGAACCTTGCTGTCTTTGAGTTTCAATGCATCCCCAACACTATCATGTTGCAGCTCTGATCCTGTTGGGCTCAGTGTGTGTTCACTGAGATTGTCTAAAATTGAGCAGGGTGACAAAGTGATAAAAACGCAAATTGATGTAATGTCAGTAGTGAATTCTGTATGCTATTATATACTTACCAGTTATGTATAATATAGAACGTAAACAAAAATGACTTACATATAAGTTCAGGAGTTTTATTAAGGTTTGGAGCAGGAGGGCATTTGGAATTGGCACCGGGGCAAAGTTTATGCAAAGCCTTAAAAATATTAAATATTTATAGTTGCCAAGATGCTAAAAGAGGTCGGGCAAAGCAGTCTTCACGACTGGTCAGTTTGCCGGTGCCTGCCCCTTAATGAAACCCCTGTAAGTTAATTCTTTGAAAAAAGCAGTAGCCTAATGATATTATAATGATACTGTAAATCTCAAAGTGAAATAAAATTTAAAATTTTTAGACAATCAGATTCACTTCTTTTTAGTACTGTAGATAAAAAAGAAACTTTAAATACTTAGTCTGCTGATCAATTAAGTATGTTTTCAAATTCTGCATTGGTCTAAAACGTAATCAGTGTGGCTTATTAATTATTTATAATCTGTATACTCTGAAGATTCAGTACACCTGCTGCAAATAAGAAAAAAAATATATGAAAAGAGACTTTTACACCTGTCAGATGAAGCAGGAATGGAATTTCAGTCCATAACTAGCTGATTAGCAGTAATAGTTGATTATTATAACTAGAATACACCTACATGTTTTTTAAAGTTACCCTGTATTGACTTTTTCAGTTTTTAGTCCTAGATATTTAACAATTAGAATATGAACTTGCAATTTCTATCGCCTGGTAAGTTGATACTGGCTCTGATTTTAATTGATTTAGTAGAAGTCTCTGAAGACGAAACAAAAGAACAATGAAACTTTTTTGATAAACAATTATCGAATTTATTCAAAGAACCAATGCTGATGACACCCCAGTGATTATACGTTAAGTGAAACTGTCAAGTTGATACTTCAAATTCATTTTTTTCTTACTATGAAAAATTTTATACCATCATATTTTCTATCACCTGACAAATAGCAAGTACGGTAGCCAATTAGATTGCAGTATTTGCAATTGATAGTGACTAGACTTCTACTAAAGTCAAATATAAACGAATTTTGACACAGATAAAGAAAGAGCTTTAATACAAACTATAAACAGACTCTCTCTTTGCCAAAGAAAATATTATGAAAAATATGAACACTAAAGTTGCAAGCGAGAGTTTTAGAAACTAGAAGGATCAATGTTAGTGTGCTGGGCACTGGTACCCGCTACAACTAGCAGCTTCTTCAGATCTTTCAGGTTTTGTTTTTCCCAAAAATTTCACTTTAAAACTCACCATGCAAATTATCAGCGTAGTCATCACTGATGTCTTCATTGGTTCCTTTCACATTGTCCTCATGCAGTTGAGCTTTGCCTCTATTTTCATTTTCCCTTTCAGAATGTGTTTCCTTCCATACAAGGGACTCAGATTTATCAACTGTACTACTCCCAGAAGATGTACTAATTTTTGACTCTGTTTTTTTGGAAGACTTCTTTTTAGCAAGGGGTCCAAGTATTCTTTTGACTGTCTGCTGACCTGTCCGCCATGAGGCAGTAGAGATTACCTCTTTTGGCTGTCTGAGTGCAGTTATTCGCTGCAGTTTACGACTACCTATATAAGACAATTATTAAGAATTCATAATGTACTATTGGTTCAAATTTTTTTCATGGCACCAATACTATACTAATAACAAGCACAGTGTATGACAGAGGACCTAATGGAAATGTTGGGATTGAAGGAAACAGTGGTTCAGATGGCAAAGGCGAATGGAGTGAGATGGTATGGGCATGTGTTGAGGAGGGATGATGGGCATGTTTTGAGAAAAGTGTTGCAGTTTAAAGTGAAGGGCAAGAGGAAGCAAGGACAACTAAAGAAGACGTGGAAGACGCAAGTGGAGAAGGAGAGCAAGAGTGTTGGTTTGGAGAAGCAGGATGCCTTGAATCGAGCAAGATGGAGAGTGGTTGGAGAGATTGCTGTTAGAGTGGAGTAAATCCAGCCACCACTGTTTACGGGGCTAAACCCGGATCAAAATTGGATGATGTACAGTTTTAGTAGTATGTACACAAATACTTTTAAGTTTTGCAAACTTTACATTATAACATCTTCCAATAAAGCAAGACCAAGTAAACTTTATAAAATTTGTTTTTCAAATTTTCTAGTCAAGAAAATCTCAACATTTCTACTGCCTTGTATTTTTTAATTATGATAATCATCATTACCAAGCAAATACACACAATACCTTTAAGATATACTTCACTAGGAATCCCATTTTGAGACGATTTCAGAGATCTGCTGGTATCTTTGCTTTGGAATTTACTCTTGGTATTGCAAGGTTCATAGTTGTTTCTCTGATACACTTTACTCTCTTTAATGGATCCCTTTTTATATTCCTGGTCTCTGACAGGTCTTTCATCCACTTCATTGAAGCCTAAATTAGGTAAAGATTAATGCTTAATATATGCTATAAATTATAAGACAGCACTAACTGAAATAACTAGTCACTTACTGGAACAAATATTATAAAAGTACGACATTTCGGACATCTCGCAGAAACCTGAAAAAGGCCGTGTGAGATGGCCGATACGTCGTACTTTTGTAATATTTATTCCACTAAGCATCTAATTTCGGTAATTGTTTACTACAACTAAATGAATCAAAACATTCATTGTCATATAAGACAGCACTGTTTGGAAGAGAGAACTAAAAAAAACACAACTTGTATGTACTTAGTTTTTCTATAAATAATAAAGTGTGTTGGTAACTAATGTGTAACACTTGTAAAAGTGTAAGTAGTGTAAGGAGATGACCGCACTAAACCTTTGTAAGAGCCATAGAAATGTTTTAAGAGTATTAACAAGTAATAGCTATTGCAAGTGCCAACGAGCAAGACAAAAGCAAGAGGATGACAGAACTGAGCTCTGCAAGTACTGAGAACTGGTGCTCTCATTTTACAATTTGAAAACAAATTTAACTGAAATACCTCAGCATGTACTTTATGTACACTATATTAAATTACTAATCCCGAGCAGTCTCATAGAAACCCATATGGGTCTTCATGGTACCTTTTTGCACTGCTTAATTGACGGGATACGGGACTACGGGATGACAGGATCAACCCACAGCATTGACCAGTAACCATGTTAAAATACTTTTGGACGGTAAGTACAGTAAACAATAATATATAGCTGTAAAACAATAAACATTGACGGACTATAGATATCTAAACCAACATGCAAGTTGAAGGAGACCAAATTGAAATATGTTCAAGGTTATAAAATTTTACTTTGTGACATCTGTATAATTTAATAAAAAGCTGTGAACGAAACACAAAAGTTTAATTAATGTGAGTACATAAGATAATGACATTTTTTCAACTTAAGCTAAATCCTTTACCAGCCTAGTGGCCCATAGACCTGCGCTTATCTCTGGTTTCCGTAGTGTTAAGCGGATGAGAGTCTTTGACTCCCCCTGGATGGGACACTAATCCATCGCAGGTTAGCTCCC
>JAOBBB020358469.1:0-10235 GCA_025331005.2 Zoanthus gigantus
GCTGTTTGTTCACTAAAAATGTTTCGTGCTGTGATTGGCTCACACAAAATCTATTGTTAAGTTACCTTACACCCATATATAGAAAATTATATCACATCCAGGTCGAAATTATTTCTCCCTGTACTGCTTTCTACACGTGCATCGGCTCTATGATGCTGCCGCCTCGCCAGGCTCGTTGGCAATAAAAATCTTTGTGGCCAACTTTTCAGTCAAAACACGTCAAATAGCGTAATTTGGATGTTGGATGTTGTGTCTATGGGAGCATATTACTGAAGTACCATGCATTTTGCAACAAAGGGGTATATGGCATCATGGGTATACAGGGTGGACTCCCAGGCAGAGTACCCCGATGTCATAACCAAACTTTATTGAACACCTCACCAATTAAAAACATGTCAAGTATCTAACTCAACATGTTTGCTCAGGTAACTGATCTGACCAGATGTTCAGATAGTTACAGTATGGCAGTGACATTGTGTTTGTTCCAATTTTAAATTGTTGCAGAAATAACAGTGAAGAAAAAAGGCCATTGCAACTACTGTATGAGGGGGGTTCAATAGTTATCAATACTCCCACCCCCTTGGGCAACAAATTTTTTCAATAGAGCGTCCATTCCCCCCACTATCCCCAACTCTAGCCGGGGAGGGGGATTTCAATTGACTGGTGTATTATAATACGGCAAAGATTAGACATGCTCTTCATTTCAACTAAAAGTTAAGGAGTAACTACAGAATACCTTGCCACTACAGGAATGTATTACTGACCCAGTAAAACTTGTGATAGAAAGGTTGTATAAACAGCTGCAGCTGTCATGTGAAGGATTTTTGCCTCCTCACATCTAAGTTGATTTTCTCAACCGTCAGCCATATTGGATTTAGGAAACCACGCCGATTTTTGGCAGCAAACCTCTATTTATAGTCCAGTGTTGTGCTGTGTTATGCTGTCATCAAAATCTATTGCTGGCCCCCTAACAAAGCTAATGAACAAGTGTATCAACTCTAGTACCTGGCCAAACCTCTGGAAGCTTAGTAATAATAGTCCTATTCATAAAAAGGATAGCTCAAAAACTAATAAGAACTATAGACCAGTGTCTATCCTCACCTGCATCTCAAAAGTATTTGAAAAAATTCAGTATGATCAAATCTTTACATTTGTCCCTGATCTACTCAGTGATAATCTGTCTGGCTTCCTTAAAGGTCACTCGCGCACCACAGCGCTGCTCAAAATGACTGAAGACTTCAGGACATCTCTAGACGATAATAAACACTGTGTTGCTGCAGCAATCGATCTGTCAAAAGCATTTGACTCTGTATGAAAAGAAGCTCCTATCCTTCCCCTAGCTAAAGTAGCTACGTCAGCGGGACAAAACAACTTTCGTTTTTCTATCGCTGTAACTATCCTATGCTGTCGACAGTACGTGTGCACATGCGTGTCAAGGTTCTCGGTAAATTGTGGCGTTTTGTTTGTGTTTGTTTTTAAGCTCTGATAAATGCTTGTGCGGCAATAACTTCTTACGCACTTGAATAAAGCGATAAGGAAAAATTATCAGATGATAGTCTCCTCCTTTTAAAATTGAAATATCAAGATCCCGCTGCATGAGCATTTGCTAAATCATCGTTTTGAGCGAGAGGAAATTGAAATAAACTCCGGAGGATGGAAAGTTGTGTTAATTTTGGGGAAAAGTAGGTCACAAGAATGTTTGAATCTCGGTGGAGCGGGACGCCCAGAATCTGCATGGCACTAAAAACAGAAATAAAGAGAGGCTATATATAGTTGTTGATTTAAAAGAGTAATTTTGTATACACTTTTTTTATTAAGAACAAACTTTTAAATAAGAACAATGAGGCTCAACTGGATCGCC
Organism: Zoanthus gigantus; assembly: GCA_025331005.2. Taxonomy (NCBI): domain Eukaryota; kingdom Metazoa; phylum Cnidaria; class Anthozoa; order Zoantharia; family Zoanthidae; genus Zoanthus; species Zoanthus gigantus. The sequence continues at coordinate 1,862 of JAOBBB020358469.1, forward strand.
GGGAAAATAAGAACAAATTAAAAACAGTCTGAGGCTGGGGAAATGAAAATGTTAAGAAAATAACTTTAATAACTAGGGTAAAACACTATCTTTTCACAAACTGATGTACTGAAGATACTGTCTGCCTCAGATATACGAATGTTTCCCATAGTTGATAGTGGTAAAAGTGGGAATATTAAAATCACTGTTTCTTATATTAGTGAATAACTAGTGCTTTTCTGCTTAAATAATTCGTGAACAGTACTTGGTGCGAGGCCATATTTTACTTTGTACATTAGTATAGCGATATCTTGTAGTCTTCGATTTAGTAGTGAAGGTAGTTTTGCGCGAACCAGAAGGTTTTCGTATGATTCTGAATGGGAATTAAATACTGCTCTGAGTGCGCGTTCTTGTATCCGCTCTATTTTCCTGCTATCAGGAGATCTACAGTTACGCCATATACCAGATGGCAATATGTTAAGTGAGGCAGGATTGATGATTTATAGATTATTAGTTTTGCTCTGCATGGTATTAAATTTCGCATTCTCAATAAAACACCAACTTTTTGACTTGCTTTTATGCAAATGTTACTAAATATGGCTTGTGCAATTAAGCTTATCATCTATTTCAACTCCAAGTAATTTAATTTGCGAAGTGTTGTTAATGATCTGATCTTCAATCTGCAAGGCTATAGTTTTTTTTATCTGAGTCGATGTTTCTTGGATTGATTGTGACACATTGAAACTTCTCTGTATTAACAAGTAGAAAGTTATCCCTGTACCATGACATGGCTAACTCTCCTTGATATTGTAGCTTGGAAGATGCAGTAGCGTTGTAGTCCGCGCGACCCTGTTACATATAGCACCAATGAAAAACAGCATACAAACCACAATAAAAAAGAGCATACAAGATCACCTGTTAATCGTTATAGTTGATTTTCAGCTGCTAAAATATATGACAACCAAAAACAAAATAAGAACATTTTCAGCCTCATGTCGCAGAAAAAATTAATACCACTGAGACTGAGCAAAATTTTACAGGTTCGTTTCTGAAATGAAAAAAAGTGTACAGCAGATGGAATTCAAACGGAAACACGATCTTTAAACATAATCTAACTATGAAGAAATGGGGATAATAGTTAATTATTTATTTTACTAATACTTTTTATGAGAAGCGGCACTGTTACATTAAGTTCTAAAACCATGCAAACTCCAGATGTCTTTTCCCAAAAAAATTTTTTCACCTAGATGAAATGATTAAAAGACACCAAGGGGTGTTAAAATCTCAAAAAATGAAACTAAAAAAAGCCTGAGTAGTGTACAAAAGATCTTCATTCGATCGACGCTAAAGTTAGGTTAAAACAGAAATGTAAACCAGTTAAATGAAAGGTATATATAACGTTTCCGCAACCCGGCTTTAACCAATCACGAGCGAGGCTTGTTTAATGCTGTCAGTATCCTCAAAATGCTGTAAAATTACGAATGGTTGACCTTGGAGTAGCCAAACTAATAGGCGAGTCACTTTATAGTTCTCAATTAGTGTCGGTCATTAATCTTTTGAAAAATTCAGTCGTAGATTGTTATTAGTTTTCGTATCGGCACTGCCGCTGCATCTACTACCTGTGTTTTTACCATAACATGTTGTCAACAACTGAACACTGTCAAAGTGTTTGAAAACAAATTAAATCATCTTGTGAATATTTTAAAACACTTTATGAATTATTTGTAGTTTTCTCTGTAGCGGGTCATTTGGTAATTAGATATAACAACTCTCCCACAAAAAAAAGTGTACGTTAACAAAAACTTGTTTATAAATATCTAATATATGGCTTGAAATAGATCGGATGAATTACAATCACCCAGAATACTTAGCTACTTCTTTGTCAAGAATTACATTCTAATTTTTGTTGCATGAGAAAGCGTTTAAGTAAAAATCTGAATTTGCAAGTCACTTGTTTGTCCTTAAAGTCAGAGCAATTTAGAATTTTTAGTAGGTCTAAATGCAAAGATATAGCGATGTCATGATCAAAGCGGCTTAAAACAAATGGATTCTTGATGTGATTTTACTTAAGTTACAAAAAGAAAACTCAAGGATAAAAAAATGACGTGCGTTGGAGTAAAATGATGAAAAACATAGAGACAGCGCTCATAATAAATTAATAAGCCAAACTTTGTCATAGAAACCAGTCGATTTTATCCTCAAAATATTCAAGTATTCAGTTAGAGCACAAACAGCATTATATTACCGGCTGGATCATAATTGTTTATCTGAGCTGGAAGTTTACTCAAGGAAGAAATGTTGTAAGGCCAAAAGAAGCTGTAATAATTCAAATGTCTTTCACAAAGCAAGTAACATTTAGCGAGCCTGTTCAGCAAGTATTGAATGACGCTGTTTCCCTTCCAAAATTGGAAATGGAAGATAGTTTAACATTCACAAGAATTGAAACTCCCGTTGACCAGAAAAAGAAGCCAGATAGTGGATCCAAACCGATTAACAAGCAGAAGTTAAAAAAAAGGCAAACGGTTACTAAGTCACAAAAATTAGAAAGGAGAAATGCAAGGCTTTCCAATGAGATAATAGTTACAAGAAAAAACATCGACGAAGATGGAAAAAGAAAGGAGATAAAGAATTACGCACCTTATCAAAACAGACAACGTCCCGGTAGGACTACAAGTGAACCGCTACAGTCAAAGATAATCATCATACAACGCCAACTTGAGGGAAAAGAAAGTGACAAAAAACAAAAACGTAAAACAGCGTTGAAAACAAAAGGTAAAAAGAATCTAATCACTGCTAGCAAGCAGCATAAAAGGATTCTTGACTTAACAGACAAAATGGCAGAAATTCGGCTGAAAGAAGCAGAACTGAGATCGGAAATTTCCAGCGAAATCTCAACCGTGTCATCGTCTTTCTCAAGCAGAGCATCAACTACGCGCCCGAACACAAGCGAAGACTGGGAACGGGTTTCAAGTGCAGTCGGAGTTTGTTCAGGGTTGCATGGAAAAGAAGAAAGCGTAGAAGAAGAATTACGCTTGATTTCAGGACTCGGAGCATATATTCCGAGATTGGAAGACAAGATAACGAATGTTGACAAACTGGCACACAATTACGCTATGACGCGCGAGCTCCGAAACACCATCCATCAGCACATGATCTCAAGATCCTACAGTTACTCTTACTTCAACGCAATCCCTCCTTACAAAAAGAAAAAAGAAAAACCTCGTAAAGCCAAGCTCTTCTTCAATCGCAAAGTATATGAAGATAAGATAACAGTCTTGGATTTCTCAAAAAAGCTAAAATCTAAACCTCCTGTAAAAGCTTTTTAACAAAACGTGTGATATTCAAAACTCATTCATGTTCGAAGAACATTTAGAAAAATGTAGGTAAAGAAAAAACTCGAAATAGAAATAATTAAATATCAGAAATCATTGTAAATGAAAAAACTACCAATTTATGCAAATAATTACAACCTTGATGTATACTTTGCGCAAAAGTTAAATCAGTACAAAAACAAGCTGAAAGAAACAAAAGATTCTCAAAATTTCTGAAATACAACAAAGGACATTTCTACTTTTAGTTATAAATTAAAATTTCATAAATCAAAATTAACTTTGTTAGTAGCGGTAAACAACTGTTTTAGGTAATATGGACAAGTTGAATTTGAATTAAAGTCCACTTTTTCCGCCCTGTTAATTATTTATTATCAACTTACTTCGTCCCGTCAATTTGCGCTGTGTAAATCAGAGGCGGGGGGATTAAAAGGCAAAAACAAATAAATTGGATAACTAATCTCCATTTGATATGATTAAAATCACCTGTATAGTCTTCAAAATGACAGCTTATGGTTTTCCAAGCCGGAGACAAGCATTAAAAATATAAATAAAAAGAACTAAAATGCATTTATCTCGCACAGGTGAATATTTTTAAAAAATTGTACAGTACAAAAGACACTAACATCTTTACCACAAAAGAACCTGCTACGAGAATGAGTCATCTAAATACAACAATTGAACGAATAGACAGAAAAAGCAATGAGTTCAAGACATTTATTGTTTAGTGTTTTTTAGTCCATTTTATATGCAAATTCTACGATTATAAGACTTTATGTAAACTCGTCTCGTCTTCTCATTTTTAGCTTTTTTGTAAATTAACTTTTATCTTGCTTGTAGCAAATTAAAACTAGATAAGTACAACCCGCTTCCTTAAAAGATACTTTTTTATCGCCTCATTTTTTAAATTGATTAATTTCAGAATTCTTGCTCGATTATATTATTCATTATTTATACACTTTGTTTACACTTTCAAACTACGGCATACGAGTTCAACATTGGTAGGGTTACAAAACATAGTTTTCTCATTTTAGTTTTCTTGCAAATATTTATCCTTTATCTTGCCATTAGTAAATCGAAACTAAGAAATTATTATTAAAACTTCCTTATCATTTCGTTTTTTAAACTTATTAAATGCAAAATTTTACCAACAAATATCTCAAGATTAAATTATTCATCACTGCTACACTTTGTTTTCACTTTCTCACTTATTAGCATAGTATTCAACATTCTGCTAGGGTTACAAAACAGTTTCGGAAAAACGCTTTGCAAACAAGGGTCGGTTTTCCTGTTAATTTGAGCCAGATATGTTATTATACAATAGTTATGGTCACATTTGGCATTTTCCCGTTCCCGGTGGGTAAGGAACTTTAGCCCACGGGAATTAGATTGTGATTGTAACTTATAATTACGGTCCTGAGTAAAATTCATACAGGGAATCTTCAAAAACGCTTTCCAGGGTGAAGGTTTCTGAAAATTGGCGAATGTGTAACGTCTTAGTGTGGACTGGTGAAAAGGAAGGTTTTCGGAAACGCTTACGTCATGCTAAATTGATCCTTACATGCGAAAATCAGAATAAACAATCCAGTGTGGCGGATTAGTAGCTTTTCAGTATGATTTCAGCTTTGATCGATTTCTTGGAGCTAGAAAATATCTTTGTTTTTAATTTGTACAGTGTAGATAAAATCAGTTGTGCATAGCCTAGTGACCAAAATCCGTTTTCATGGGCTAGTGTGCACGGTCGAAAGTGATATGAAAACGCTAATGTGAACGAAAATCTTTTTATGCGTTTTCAATAAAAATGAAAACGGGTTAGTGCGGACATGGCCTCAGAGTTATTTCTGTAATTTATTCACGTATAACCGACAATGTCAGGAAAAGCTAGAACCCGTAAAGTTCCCGTAAAAAAGTCCCTCGTGTGACCATAGATAAAATAAGAATGATTGACAGTTTTGCCATTTAGCATTTTTGAGATTGAGAAAATATCGTACCTTCTGAGAAACTGCATGCAGAGACAAACATTTTTTAATCAGCTTATTTGGTTAACTTTGCGTTTGAGAGCTTTTGGGTCTGTTCACATAAAGGTGGGGGACTCCGTGGGTGGATGGGGGCAGTGGGGTAACATAACCCGTTTGTTCATTCAATCTCTTTTTTTTTTATCTTGATGAAGCTCACATGACAATTGGAAAGTAAGGCCGGGTAACCCGACTAGATTAGGTGAGGTGTGAACTCTCGCGGTGGAATGATCCGCATGCTTGGATGAGGTGTGCAGCATTGAAGCAAAGCCCGCCAAATTTGTTGGTAATCGACATGGCTTCCCGCGCTTATGATCATGATCGTTGCAATTTTTTTCGCAAACAACAATTTTAAAAATGGCAAACTGTAATTCTTATCAAGATGAGACAACTTGCAGTCAAACTGAAAATGTTTTAGATGTATACTCTACAAGGCGGGGTTGTTCAAAGGTGGCCGGGTTAAATTTAACGCTGGGTTGAGCAGAAATTATCGCAGAAATTGCTTCTATAAGGAAGAGATGACGGTCATTAGAAACCACTGATCAGTTTTTACAAGGGAAAAACTTGTTAATCCCCAATTTGCAGAACAAAGCCGTCTCTTTAAGGTTTGAGTTAAAACCATGGGTTAAACCGCAAACCCTGGGTTAGCAATGAAATGCTGCTCGGTGTTTCTACAGAAACAGGTTTATAAATAAATAAGTTCTACACCTTGGAAAAAATTTTTTTCACTACGGTATAGAACATATCTATTTGTAAAACTAACCCTGGGTTAGTATAAATAATCGGCTTTGAACAACTGGGCCAAGGAGGAAACAAGTTTTCGAGCGAAGACCTCGAGGTCGTCGAAATATTACAAGCTTTGACAATTTTGCCAGTTCACGAACGTGGACCGACAAAAGGAAAGCTTCGGATAAGTCAAAGGCCGGCAGTAAAGCGCTTCAAAAGAGGAAAGAAATTGCAAAAAAACATAACTTGGTCATGCGATTGCGTTGAATTTCTGCTGTAGTAACTTAAATGAGTACAAAGCAATGTCGGAGTTCAATGACATCGACTTTGAGACCGACCTGACTGCGATGTATACTGAAATACGTCGTCTTTCGAGGATCAGATAGGCTACTATTAGACCGCCTAGCTGGAATGCCGACGCTAAAGAAACAAAAGAAAAGAAAATCGCATTTGCCACCCGAACATATTTTCTACCCGCCATCTTTGTTTGTATACTTTAACTGTTTATATAGCAACCGCACAATATTAAGTGCATGTCAGGAAAACTACTCTTTCTTGACAACGGTTACCCAGGGTACCTCATTTTCCTGGAGTGACTTATTACCATTTGAACAGGCCTTTAAGCTCAAATCTTCTTTATATTTGTTTATTCAATTCTTAAATGTGTATGCTAGTATGATCGTCTTGCCTCATGCTAGCTACGGCCCTGTCTAAAAATAATTCGCTAGTAGTTACATTTTAAAACCCTACTAATCGGCTTCTACTGTTGCACACTGTTGTTTTCATGATGTGTTTGATCTTCCCAGAGATTTTCTCAAGATTGTCCCTTGATTCCAATAATGATTATCAATGCAAGTACTATTGCAGACACCACGAAAATTGTAAATGCAAGTGCGAATCTGCGACAAAGTTTTTCCTGTATAACAAATTGAAAATACATTTTTTGTAAGAAATCGGCGGACGGTTAATTAGATTCTTATCAACTTTTTCCCACCATCACTAAGCTTTTTTTACAAGAACAATAAAGCAAATTTGGGCCAAGGCTAAAATGTTCTAGTTATAACAACAATAGCAGCAAAACTGGCAACAAAAATAACAACAATAACAACAAAATAAATAATTATAACAATAACAAAATAAACAATAATAATGATACTAGTAAGATAAACATGAATAACTAAAATAATCATAGATCAGTGAGCTGAGTTCGATTTTTTAATAGCTCGTAAAAAGCTGAGAACAAACATTTTTCAACAAGTATGGGAACTTTGCCTCTACTATTTGCAGAAGAATTTTCATGGTTTCCAAAAGAACCATTTCTTACAATAAAGACCGTTTACAATCAAAAAAATACTCCCAAAGAGAATCTGGCCTGAGCCCGCAAGCAATGGCAAGATTAGTATAAGTTCACCTTGGTCAAATTCAACAGTAATGATGATAATACAGAAATAAAATCAAAATTAGTTAAATGGACATAAAAACTAACTTGTAGGATCGCGGTTGTTTAAGGAAAGAAGGTTGCCTCTGCTTCCCATATCGTTTAAAGTATATATTAAGACTCACTGAACAACGTTTTGCTGGGGCCTTGCATTGATGATATGGAAAATTAAGTTAAAACTAAATCGGTATAAATGCTAGGGATTTCCTGGGTATTTTAACAGGAACCCAGCACTCGCCTTGTTTATTATTTTGGCGAGACGCCTTTCCCTAAAAGCCGCTAAAAGTTTGTTATTCAAATTCCACTTAAACAATATAGATTATACAACTGCTACCAGAAACTGTCTACAAAGTTCTGTTTAGAGAATAAACACAACCTGTGTAATTTTCTTTAAGTTTGTATTTATTCCATAATTCATTTGGAGCAATTTTTCCCGCCTAAAAACTTGTATTTTAGTTCTGTTTTTCACGGCAGAGTGTACTAAGACTACTAAAGCAGCTGTAGGATATACTGACAGCTGAAAACAATTTAGCGCCAAATTTCTATTATCGTCACAAATTTATAGCTTGAAATTAATAAATTTCTTTTAGGAAAGCTCCAAACGAGCTCTTAACTCAACAACATCACATTTGCGCCAAGGTAACCTTATCCAGTTTAATAAGGAGACCGCTGGTCGCTTGTGAGAGGAGTCAGAGTAGTTTAGACTTATCGTCAAAAACTTATACCTTCAAATTAGCTAAACATGAGTAAAATAAAATGAATGGCTGGAAAACTACGCTGAAATTAATTTGTCAGTGAACCAATATGAGCTCGGACCAAGCCAGCAACTTTAACCGTAGACAGCTGTTTCGTCCTTATTGGGACTCGTCAGTACGGTGTAAAGGGCA
>JAOBBB020358555.1:0-10233 GCA_025331005.2 Zoanthus gigantus
CGCGCACATTTAACTTTACAGATCGATTCACAAATCGGCCGTAATAAATGTCGAGATACATTTTTTTGCGTCTCGCCTGAAACTTCATAAATCTAGTTTTGAAAACCATTTATTTAAAAATACGGCATTCACAACAATACTAGGCACCAGACTCCCTCTTTGTACCAATGTTTATATCGCTTGACACTGTTGTCAACTTTTCACTTTCAAATTTTCCACTCTTAGGAGGACGAACTTCCTCACACCTCAGACCCCAACCCCCCCCCGTATTCCTTTTTGTAGAAATATTAATTGTTCTGGCGGCAAAGACATAAAATAAAGTCAGGTATTTACAAAAACAATTTTATTAAAGCCTAACTGAAATAAATATAAAACTAACTGGAAACCTGTTAGTAGCTAACTCAACTACACCAACATTTAGCATATTATTCTATAGACTGAATATCTAATAAGGAAGATATAGAAATTCTGATATATTTTGTAAAAAATTACACGATTTTATTATCTAATATACAAGTGGAAATTGTCAATTTGGTTATACTATTGAACAATTATCTACGAGAAATATGACGCAAAACCATTTAGTTTCAGAAAGTTAAAATTTTGTTCTTTTACAGCCGTCGCTTCTCAAGGAAATTTTTATCAGCATTTACAATGTCAACAGACTATTTGTTCTGCATGGCCATCTGTTTCTGCATTTTTGCCAACATTTCTTGCATTCGTCGCAACTGAAAGTGAATAGAACACGAAAGTTAGGACATTTTAATGCCGAGGAAATAACGGAGAATTTTATATGCCTTTCGAAGCGATTAGCAATTTTTTTTATTGTGTATCCCCTACCGTTGCAAGGTAGCTAAAAGTCGCAGCGACTGGCGTATAAAACCTTCGGCATCTACGGCATGTCAGTTATTCAGTCCAAATCAATTTTGCAACAATTTTCTTGAGATTCCCTGCTTAATTATTCTTCCCTTTTCTCAAATTCTATGTACTCGGTGCAACGAATCACCATTTCCTTCAGCTGTATAAATTTTGTGATTTTACCTCATGACTTTTTCAAATGACTAATGAATCACGATTTCCTCCGCAAAATTGTAAGGAATAAAAATTGTTGGAAAAAATAGCCAGGAAAAAGTACTATACGTTAAACACCATTCATACGAAACAATTCAAACGGCCTCCTGGATTCTAAGCATTATTGAACATGCGCAGTGGCATTTTTTGGATTGGAAACGAGTCACCGGCCATTCTCGTCCCCTGAGCCGCCGGCTAAAAAAAGCGTTGGGTTCTAGGAACGAGAGTAGTCACCGACCTGATCGGATATTTACAAAAAAAAGGTTGCAATTCTGCTCAAAGCGACGATGGGTTGACTATTACAAAAGTAAACAGTAAACAGTTCAAAAACTTGAAAAATGAGCGTTCACGGAATGTTTTCGAGTGGATGGAAAATATAAAAATAAAACTTTAAGCATCTTCGCCTGCAAAGAACCTAAATAACCTCTAGAGTAGAGAAAAGCCGCACTACAAACTCGATCCACAACAAATTGATAGCTCAAACGAGATGCATATTTCTTTCCAGATAATAGGTACAAGAACAAAGATTTTGAAGTTCACTAACAAATCAGTGCCAGCATTTGAGCCAAAAAAATTAAACACAGATGATCATTTTACCTCTGCTTCTTTTTCTCTTAGTTGTCGATCCTTTTCGGAAAGAGTTGAATCAACATCTACGTCGAAAGTGCCGCTCTTTCTCTTGGACCTATAAGCCACCAAACGAAAACAAGTGATTAAATGTCGTCATACAGACATTAAACAAACACTTAGAAGTTAACGATATTAATTCTATTGACTCCACTTTAATAACACCGGGTAGAATATTTCCCTTCCATCGTGGAAAATTTGACCGATAATAATATTTAATAATGACTTTATTTAGGTGTAAAGTCTTATTCAGCTGGCCAAAGGCCTACTTCTAGGGAACAACATCTTTACCACTCTAAGGTGGAAGGAGACTTTGAACATGACAGACACACACATAAACACAGATATGTCTCCGAAGTCCTACGGTTTAACGTCCTTATCCGACGAAAGTCTAACCATTTGCTGATGTTAGAGCAAAGGCAGCACCTTCTCAATTATTTTAAGACCCCAAGTCTAGGTCCGGCCGGGAATCGAACCCGAGCCTCCCGCACGATAGAATGGCACCTTACCAACTAGGCTAACCAGACGGCGGTTAGTGACAGTAGGTTTTTCAGACTGGGATGGTAGTTAATTTACGCGGAAATTTTTCGGCTCGGGCTTTATTATAAAAAATGGCTACCAACTATGGTTGATTGACACTTAAAAAACAGTTCAACACTTACATGTTGTCAATTGTTTTAAACGGAGGAGAACTTGTTCCCTTGGACAGTTTTTCCGATCGATAGTTCTCGTAGTGAACCTCCTGTGTAACATCTTTAAGATCTTGCATGTGCGTTCTACAGAACAAGTCAACACGCCGTGTGTAATGACGCTTCGTGCAAACCTTATCTACGGTACAAGCTGAGTTAAATCTAAGAATTAAAACATTTTCACCGTGCCTTATAGTTTTGTGAAAACCGAAGCGAACGTATTGGAAGAATTCAAGTTCAGACTGCGTCTCGGGTTTTCACCTGCTCAAAAATTCTCACAAACTTTGCCGCGGTTTCGCAGGCTATGAAGGCACGGACAAAATGTTTAATTTCCTTTAGAAAATTATTATTTTCCGACTTAACAAAGAGAAAGACAATATACAAAACGCGTATGTATAGCTTTATTTCTTTCACGAAACTGCAAATTCTGTCATTTTCGTGCTCCATAGCATTATGAAAACAATTGTTGACCATCAAAACGTACGTACTATCCAAATTACTTTATAAAATTTTGGGGGAGGGGGGGGGGGATTTATGAGGTTGCCACACAAAGCTGTTTCGGGCGGCAGGGGTTTGTAATAACATTTGAAACTAATCCATTGCATTATCCCCCCGTTCCCTATGACAACCTTCTGGAGGGATTGGGGGGAGGGTGAGAGTTTCATTTGATACTGCATAAGATTTCCAAGTAGAGTTACGCGGACTTAAACGTTCTTGATTAGCTAGAAAGATCTTTTTCTAATTGGCTCTCAATAACAGTGCTACTACACAAAGAAGAGTCAATAAGAAACCAGCTCACTGGATGCAGCCGGTACAAAAAGCTTGCCACACGTACTCAAGTTTAAAAATCTCTCGTATAGATTTCCACTTACCTGACGAGCATATTTCTTAGTTTGATAAAATCACTGTGCTCCGGCTTTTCAACTGTAAGAGCAAACAAGAATACATGAGAAAACCGAAAATAGAAATGATAATCGAGTGCAACGGTAATTAGGTTAATTTACTGATTTACAATATTTGCTGCATGTTGAACCCAAGAGGGAGCGCAGGTAATAGGACATACGTTCTCTACTAGGCCATGCTCCCTATTCAACTGGTTATATTTTGTAACTGTATCTTTTATGGTTAATCTCTTGACAAATTCATAACAAATAGAGAAGAAATTAAGAAAGGTTTAATGGTGCAAATGAAACAAAGAAGAAACCTGTGACTGTTTGAAGAAACACTACAACAATAAGAGGGCAAAATTTCTCCACTGAAGATTATTGGAACCCAAAGTGGAAAGTTTAACCTTGTAGTAATGGTACTCGAGCCATGAACTTTAAAATAAATAAACTCATTTTAACCTTTAGCGGGTGAAGAACATCTACATACAGAATAAATATATACGAGGGTTTTAGCTTACACTTTTTTTTATTAAATAAGAAACACTGAGGCTCAAATCGCCTTACAATAAGAACAAATTAAGAACAGTCTGGAACTCGGGAAATGAAAATATTAAGAAAAAATACTTTTAAATAACAAAGGTGAAACACTTTTCTTTTCACAAACTGAAATACTGATGATACTCGTGTCTGCCTCAAATCACAAAAAAGAGCATACAAGAGGACCTACGAACGTTACAGTTGATTTTCAGCTATTAAAATATATGGCAATCAAGAACAAAATAAATACATTTTGAGCCTCAAAAAATTTTAAAAGAATACTGAACCTGAGCAAAATTTTACTGGTTCTTATTTAAAAAGGTGTATCTCATTATTGGCATTTATCGAAGATTTTGATCTTCGTTATTTTCTTCATCTTAAAGAACGCATCTTCAACGTGGTGACAACATGTTCAGTTCTAACCAAAGTCAGATGCAACAACTGCATACGCACCCTCAGCCACCCCCCAAGGGTAAACTCGGCCCCTGACTTTTTTTCCACTCTTATCGACGACTGTATTGCTTCCTATCACGGCGAACGGAAGGCTCATCTGTGTAAACACAAAGCAGGTATTTAAGAAGGGAGATTTTTGATTAGTTAATGAAATGTAAAGCCTTTTCAGGCGTTCATATACAACGACTCAAGAAAAACTCTCAATGACATCACTGTCTACAATCGCCTTCATTACCACACAACTTTAGGTAGAAACAAAGATCATGAAGGTTGAGTTTAAATCTTTAAAGGGATTTTTATGCACATGATGAAAATTTTAGTTCTATAAATTCAGTTTTTATGAACATATAGATGTTCTAAAAGTGTCAAGAATGATGCCTGCACCCTAATTGTCCCCACGATCTTCAGCCGCTCTCGTCCAATCAAATATTTCTCCCCTATACTGAGCTTTTCCAACTATTGAAATAACCGAAGGCAGTGAATGAAGAGAAAGTGTGTGTCGTTCTCTTAGTCGCCTGTCTTTGCAGTTGGCAGAAAAACACCCCATAACATGGTTCTCTATCAGTTAAGCACATTCACGGATTTTTTTATCAGCAAAGTTACAAATAAAACTTTACAAAGAGCACCACGCGCAATAATTCAATCAGACTACTGTGTGAAGAACATGATTTTACCCCAACGTAATTCGAAAGAAGAAAAACAAAATTTAGTCACTTTGGAGCATATTACGAAATTCTATTTTACATCTTCAAGGTAGGGATGACTAAAGATAGTTTCTATATTATTTATGTTATTTTATTTTGTTTTGTATAGATATCTGAACAAACATAACTAGAATGCTGCTGAAAAAAATAGCAAAACAGTTACTGTTCATCAGCAGGATGCCTAAACTGTGTGCAATTCTACTATGAGTTGCAACTCCATTTAATCTCACTTGCTATGTCATGGTAATCTTTTTAGTTAACATGGACAAACATTTGACCCTGACTGGGCGCTACACGATTACTCTGAACATCTAAACATTTTTGTTGGATTTCTTTGTTTACTGTGTTTGAATTAAAGTTTTTTCATTCATTCACGCAAAGCATCGAACGACACATTCCAAGAAACGTAAACTTAAACATATTGGCAGCAAAAACAAACTTGCAAAATATGTGAACAGGAACACAAACAAAAAATACCAACAGCTGTTGCAGAAATAAGCCAAACAAAACATACCTTGAGATCTTGATTAATCTTTATAAACTCTTCGTCATCTTCGCTGTCGCATTCAGGAAACGTATAAATTTTGATTCCATTGTCTTGTATTTCATCCAGGACCTGTTCAGAAAATAAATTACAGTTTACCTTAAATGTGGAAATTAAGAACACACTGAAAAGATTTGTCAGTGCAAATTTTAAAAACCTACGTAATCCAAAAAATCTAGTATTAAATAATACTTCACTGAAAACATACAATAGAGCCATTTATACGGGAAAAATTTAGACGCCTCTTAGCAAAGACGCGTCTTGAAATAGGACGCGAACTGTACCATTTATACCTACATAAAACGGGAACATCTACTATAAATGGTTCGCGTCTTATTTTTATATAGCCTCATTTACATGCAAAGTGGCAATTTGTAACGCCAATGGCAACAACTTTGGTAACAATCCAAAATCGTGCGTCATCATTTTAAGAAGGAAAAGACTATTTCAGAGATGTTGTTTCAATTTTGAGAAGTCCTCTGTTCTTGTGAAGACCTTGCTGTTGAAGAAAATTCAAACTTGGCGTTGCATACGAATACAAAAGAAATCCGAGACAAGCCGGAAGAAAATGATAGACGGATTGGTGCGATAACGACATGTTGCAGATGGAAGATGCTGAATTTATTGCCAACTTTCAGTTCTCCCAGTCATCTTTCAAAAACTGCACGTGCAACCAATTCCGTCCTCTAATTGTGAGGGAAGAAACTTTTGCGAAGAACACCGTTACTGTAGGGCGAGTAGCAATTTAGGACGAAACCATTTTATATGAGGAAGTTCGCCTCTTATTTAGGACGAGGACTAACTAAGAACATTCGAAAATTCTGTTCCACGATAGACACGTCTTATATAAGTCGCGTCTAAAATAAGACTTGAACGCTTGTTTTATACCATTTATACGAGCAGTTCGCCTCTTAATTAAAACGGGCTTACATAAGACGACGCGCCCTATTTTCTCCCGAATAAATAGCCTTAGTATATACCACACAAGTGAATATTACTTTTCGTGCACGCTGATTGGCTAGCCCGGAGTGATTAGCCAAGTACTATTCACCTCCGAGCAGCAGAAGAAAAACAAAATAGCTACCCGTTTCGCTTCGGTTTCAAAATGTCACAAATAAAGTTAGTCTTTGGTCCGCTAGTTATTCAGGTTGTGTGGTATATATTAAAACAATTATTCACCTCAGTGTCAGTGAAAGTGATGCTGCTCGGTAAATTTCGACCAATATTCACTTCCACTTCGGTGAATAACTGTTAACTATTGCATGAGTCTATAATAATAGCTAAGCTAAATCCTTCACGAGCCAAGTGGCCCATGGAGACGGTAGTGTTAAACGGATGAGAGTCTTTGATTTCCACTGAACGGGACACTTATCCATCGCAGGTTAGCTCCCAGCAGATGCAGGTACTCATTTACCTTTCCCAGAATGTTGAAAAACTGAGTTAGCTTAGGCGATAAATCAAGTGATAAGTCACACAAATAATCAAATCTCGGCAGAACCATTATTGAACTGGAGACCTTGTGGTCGGAAAGCAGAGATCTTAGAACTGCGCCAACCATGACCACCCTCTATATTAATAGTTTTTAGATTTTCGACCAATTATCGTTATAAATGGTAAATGATGTCGATAAAATTAAAAATATTGAAAAGAAATTTCAGTGCTGACTTAATATTACCGGAATCAAACTATTATTGATGAAATACTTGTGGTTTTAGATAAAAAAAACTTTTGATGACATTCATCGTTTATAAAAAAGTTATAAATACGGTTTATCATAAGTCTAGTCTACAAGTTTCTTGTTGCTTCCTCAGTCTTCCAACATCTGTCAGAAGCTCCTGTTAGACGTTTTTCCTGTCACGAATTTAAAATGTTTCAAAAAAAAAAGTATGAAATGACTAAAGTAATGTTTTAATATAATTTTTATTATCCCTTAAAACGCTAGCAATTACGAGATTTTAAAGATTTCTAGGGGATTATGAACCAGGGATTGTATCCCCTTGGTGGTGTGATTTCACCCTTTACAAGCTCTCAGACTGACCACTGGGTTGTGACTCTTCCACTCTAACTTACTGTTCTCTTCAATGTGCTGATTTCTGTACGTGTGAGACAATCAGTCTTGGCAATTATTGGAACAATGTTGACTTTAGTATGAAGGATCTTCATGAAATGTACATCCATCGGTTTCAACCTAAGTAAGCACAAAACAATTTTGTTTCTGTTTTTAAGACTAGTGTACAGAAATTTACCAATACTGGACGAACGATTTTGTCAGAATCTATTCCACCAAATGGTTCTTACTTTGTTTACGCCTTAGGAATAATATTTCCAGATTAAACAAGATTTTGGTTAACAGAACGTACACTGTTTAAATCTGATCAAGAACATTTTACTACATGTTATGACACTTTTAAATGTTTGCAAGTTGTTAAAACGTTTAATGTATCGATGCGGGAAAATGAAAAATAAAACCTGCACTAGTCGAGCAGTTAAGCAGTACTACTTATGCTGCTTAATGCAAATGAAGATTGATAATAATAAAAATGCTCGATACGTTTCACCAAATTGTTGTTTTCAGGGGTCATGAGAAATTCTGGGCCCCATTCCAAAGCCGCAGCAACAGGAATGCAGGGCTATAACTGATGAGAACATTCAGAGGTGTCAGGTGACAAGACCGAGTGACTTATGCCAAGCTTCACCACTGCACCTGGCAACAAAGCATGCAGCACATGAGTAAGGACATGCACAAACTCAATCTGGTGCTGCAAAAGGCTGCTGTGCCAGCACATGATCGTTCAAAATAGCATTGCATGGCTCTACACTATCCTGGCACAAAGAGGAGAAGGAAGAAGAGAAGAAGGAGAAAGAGGAGGAGAAAGAAACAGAAGTAGGAGAGAAAGGAGAAAGAAGAAGGGGAAGGAAGAAAAGGAAGAGGAGAAGGAAGAAGAGAAGAAGGAGAAGGAGGAGGAGAAAGAAAACAGAAATAGGAGAGAAAGGAGGAGAAGGAGGGGAAGGAAGAAAAGGAAGAGTAGAAGGAAGAATATAAGAAGGTGAAGGAGGAGGTGATGGACGAGGACGAGGATTAGTACTTTATTTAACATCAGTTGCGAAGGAAGTGGTTGCCCATTCTTCCTAGCCAAGGGCTAATGTTTAATCGCTCGACGGCTCAGATCTTGGCGTGAAAGTCGAATTTACAGAAGGAGGAAAACTGAAGTACCCAGAGAAAAACCCTCACAGTCAGATTGAGATCGACAAATCTCAGCCCACGTGCAGAGCCCAAGACTCGATCCTGGGTCGTAGAGGTGGGAGGCGTGACTGATGACCACTACACCAACCTGACTCCCTTTGTTGTTGGTAGAAAAGGAGTAGAAGTAGTGAGATTTAGTAATAGTAGTAGCAGCCACATTAGTAGTAGCAGCAGCAGTTGCAGTAGTAGTAGTAGTAGTAGTAGTAGTGGTATTAGTAGTAGTAGAAGTAGTAATAGTAGTTGCAGTAGTAGTACTAATAGTAGTAGTAGTAGTAGGAGTAGTAATAGTAGTTGCAGTAGTAGTACTAATAGTAGTAGTAGTAGGAGTAGTAATAGTAGTTGCAGTAGTAGTACTAATAGTAGTAGTAGTAGTAGTTAGTAGTAGTAGCAGTAGTAGTAGTAGTAGCAGTAGTAGTAGCAGTAGCAGTAGTAGTAGTAGTAGCAGCAGCAGTAGTAGTAGTAGTAGTAGTAGTAGTAATAGTAATAGTAGTAGTAGTAGTAGTAGTAGTAGTAATAGCAGTAGCAGCAGCAGTAGTAGTAGTAGTAGTAGTAGTAGTAGTAGTAGTAATAGTAGTAGTAGTAGCAGCAGCAGCAATAGTAGTTGTAGTAGTAGTAGTAGTAGTAGTAGTAGTAGTAGTAGTAGTAGTAGTAGTAGTAGTCTTAAACTTAGTTAGAAAGAGGCAATAGAAATGGTTGGAACATCAACATGGAATTGAGCTGTGCCATTTGCACTTGCTGGCTAAATGTCATAAGTAAGGACCTGTACAAACTCAATCTTGTGCTAAAGGCTGCTAGCTAAGCAAGCTTGCGATTGTTTGACGTGAAAATCCATGTTGTTTTGTGTTGGCTATACATTGTCCTGGCAGGAGGAGAAGAAGGAAAAAGATGGGGCGGAGGAGGAGTTGTGGCTAGAGTATATTTAGTAGTTAACCAATTAAGCGTTACTAATATAGGGGTGAGATGGTAGTGTGAAAAGGGTGCCATCTTAAATGTGGTTATAAAGAGGCAGTTAAAACAATGGAACATCTACATTGAATTGAGTGAGGAACAACTTGCATTGAACACAAATGGTAACCAAAAAGAACAAGAACACTTTGGAGGCAAGTTACAAATAATGGACATGGAAAATGACTTGCACCTAATTGGGACACCTTAGAATGATCCAAGAGATTGGCTATGAATAGATCAGCTTGGAAGCAGATTGTGGCTCAAAGCATGATTATCATCATCATCCAATTTTGATCCAGATTTATCGCTGTAAACAGGGGTGGCCGGATTTACCCCACTCCAACAGCAATCTCTCCAACTCCCACTCTCCATCTCACTCGATTCAAGGCATCCTCCTCCAAACCAACACTTTTGCTTTCCCCTTGCATCTTCCACATCTTCTTTAGTCGTAATCGCTTCCTCTTGCCCTTCACTTCAAACTCCAACACTTTTCTCAAAACATGCCCATCATCCCTCCTCAACACATGCC
>JAOBBB020358635.1:0-10232 GCA_025331005.2 Zoanthus gigantus
GCGGCCCGTACTGCCCTTTTTTTATTTTATTTTTTTTTTTTTTCTTTTTCTTTTTTTTTTTTTTGCAACTTAAAATTGTTTATACCGCCTTTTATTTACTTTGTAATGCAATTTAATATTAAACTTTTGAAAACAATTTATGATTTAATCATTACACTGTTTAATATTATTGTCCATTACATGAATGAGCTGGCTCTAAGAGCCCTTTTTATTTCTCTTTTTGTTCATTAGTCTATCGTCACTGCTGGAACTACCCATTGGCTAACGAACTTTGTATTATATAGTGAATCCAGTAGATCATATACAAAATTTTCAATTTGCTACCGTTTTGACAAAAACATGTTTGTTCATTCTTTTCCTAGAATACCGACTTGTTCAGACAAACCCAAGTGACGAAATCAGGCGACTTTGTCTACAGACAGGAGTCCGTGCCCTCATCCAGCCGTGCAAAACGACCGGTATTTAAACCCAAGTACGTGCGCACCTCCAAACCGCCACATTTTGAGTACAGCAATACACAGAGAATAAGCACCATTTGAGAACTTTCATCATTTACCTCAATAATTACTTATGCAAGTTTCCTAATTTATGTAATGGCAATCTTTACAAAGTTTTACTTTTTATATGTTTTAAAAATTTACAAATTTGCAAAAAGCAAACCAAGGTGTAAAATGTAGATATTAGATGATGATATCAAGTAAGCAACTTACTTATGGAATTAAACCCCATCCGGCTCTACACGAGTAATTTTTATTTGAAAACAAAAGATTGGACTGGAATCCAAGGATGACGTCAAAAAAAATTGCCACTTTTATGTGTTGTATTGTCTGCACCGACAATTTTCCGTATGTGACAAGTTTTATTTGCCACATAAAAACTAGCACGCCCGTTTTTCAGCAAATAAAATTGTCATATAAAAATTTATCAATTTTGTTCATCTACACGAGCAAATAAAAATTGTCACATAAAAATTATTCCTTTTATTAGTTATTCAGTTTTACTGAGGAAGGAGAGCAACTCCGAAAACGTTTGAAAACATATATATATATATATATTAGGCCTGAATGGCATCATGTTATTTAAAAGGAATAATATCGAATACGGCCTACAAAGAACTCATTACTCTTTTAGAGGAATATTCAACACATAAAAATTGTCACGTAAAAATTGCTCGTGTAGACGGGGCTTAAGAACGGTTTTGTTTTGGAACGTTTTTAAGCAAAACAAGGATAGTGTTTGCAAAGTAATTGGGGAAAAATTCTCTCATGTGTAACAGATGAGCACTTCGAAGCAGTTTCGTTTATACTTCATCTGTATCTTGACTTAGCACGATTTCCCGATATTTAGTCTATTACAGCTTACAAATTTACCCTAAATAGATTGCGCCACACGAAGCCGAGACTTCGGTGTTCTTCGCTTGGTGTTTGAGTTTGTAAGCCGTCGACTAATAAGGTAGTTCTACTAAAATTTTAAAACTAACGATTGACAGACTATTGTTAATCAAGAAATTTTATAAAAAATTATCAAGGCTGTAAAAAAATATTTAAAATTGTATTTTGTATTAAGTTTATTTGTTTCAAAAGCTTATAATAAGGAATTCAATTAAAATTAAACTTAAATAGGTTTTTGGTATATTCCATTTTATTGAATAGATCACTCTATGATCTTTTGAATGCAATATATATTTGCCAAGTTGTTTCGTGTGTTTCTTATTCGCGTTGCCTGCTGGTACCCATAGACAGCCCACTTTAAGAATCTTCTTTCATGTTAACCTTGGTACATGCAGTCGCCTGGTACACCACACTCTTTGTTAGATATTTGGCAGATTGCTGGCATGTTTACGTTTTCAAATAGACCATTTTTGCATCTGTAGTAGCTGCTTTCTTCAATGACAGCGGACTCAAGTTGTACAGTGTTAGCCTCGTTGTGTTGTTAAATATTCAAAAATACTTGCGAGAGAGAGCGAGAAGTCACACCTCCAACAATACACGCAGTTGTAAAAGGTTTAAAACTACGTTGGAATTTTAAAATATTTAACTTCATAGTGAGGCTAACACTGTACAAATTGAGTCTGCTGTCATTGTTGAAAGCAGCTACTGCAAATGCGAAAAAGGTCTACTAGTCATTCGCCTGAAGAGTGTGGTCTTGCCATACGAAACGACGTTGACACAATGGATTAGCCAAGTTCGCATTTATTATTTTGTTAGTACAATCACACCTAACACACAAGTGCTTTCTACACTTGTGAGCCTTATCCCACAAACATTACACTATTACATATTAACTTATGTGGGAACCTGAGTCTGTTTGTTAGATTTGCCACACGTAGATGAGGCCATTAATCCAAAATAGTTGCACCTTAAGATCGAGTCGAGGCAGCTAGCCCGCTCAGGGGTAAGCCCTGGCGTTCTACTACACGAAACAGCTGTCCATGGCTGGTAGCAATCAGACTCACTATTTTTATAGTAGTTTAGATGTGTAAAGCCCGTTACCAACATGGCCAAAGTACCCAATATAATTGCTTCAAGCACGTTTGTGCTATCTATACTTGAGTTCACCTCATAGCCGCGTCCCACAAGCATTGCGCTTTTACCATTATATTTATTAATAGTTGTGTTGTTCTCATTTGATGCACATCCCACAATCATTACGCTTAACTATGCTTGTTTACACACGACCTTCCAAAATTTTCACGTTTTCATATTTCTTTTCGAGAGCACAGACTTTAGTTTCCATTTTTTATAGTAGGTTTTTAATTTTGTGAATCGGAATCCGTTGACATTCTTTTGTTTGTTTAGCTAATTCAATTATTAATTGTTGTTTCCCTCTCATTTTCTGTTCTGCAGTCGATCAGGTGCAAGACATGGGAGAAGATAAAAACAGCCGTTGTAATTTTCACTGCTACGGAATATAATGTAGCCCATCTTAAGTCAATAACCGAAATCTTACAAGACTGGAACTTCACGAAGAACACCTGGACTACTTAGTATTTGTTATATTTGTGTCTTAATAGCATACGTGAAGCAGATTCTGATTGAACCTAAGTGCAAAATTTAGAATATTAAAAATCCCTTGCAAAATATACAAAGCGTAGATGAGAAACGGCAAATATATATTTTCTGTGCAAGAAGTTATCTTTCAATTGTGTTATTTTGTTTTCCAAACTGACAGCATGATTGCTTTTTATACGCTAGTATTCATCAGTTGGCGGGTAGGCAAAATCGCTGGATATTACAGCGTTTGTAAGAAAACTCGAAACTCTAGTTTTGTTATGAATTGGAAACTTCGAATTTTAGACAGAGGAATTTAATGCCAAAATTTGAGGTCTGTAACCGCACTAGAAGGCGTCAAGTCGTGTTTTGATTTTTCCGTAGCTAGATTTTCGATCTGCACTTTTGTTGCGGTAAATTTTAGCCCTAGCACAAAGACACAAAGGATGAAGACACGATACCTAATAAAATTTGTTTCTCAACTGCTTTGCATTCTTTCTCGCTGACCGATAGTTTATCAATTGAAGGATTTAAGGATAAAAACTCAAAGTTTGGTGTGTGGATTCTGAAGGTTTCACGCTGTTTTGCATACTGGCCCACTCGACATGTTCGCAACAGTTGGCTCGCTCGCCGATTTTTAGGCTGACTAGCTCGATATAGAAAGCGCTGTTTCCCAAAGAGCACTTTACAGAAGTGAACACGTACAAATAAAAACAAAAAAGCTAAATTAAATCGGGATTAATAGTTCGATGCACTGAAATTACACATGCATGAACGACGAGGAAGACGGCTTGATCTAACACATACAATTGACTTTCAAAAGCAAAACAACTCACCGTAGAATTGGCTCGACTAAAAAAGAACGCGTGCTACGATTGGCTCTTCATACGTAATGAAAAGTTACCCTATTTAACGCTCGATCTTACTTGTTTTTAGGCTAATCTGCTCGTGCACGCCCGGCTCTATAATCTGCCGCCTCGCCCAGCTTCGGTCTTCGCTGGACTGGCTCGTTGGCAAAAAGTGTTTCCCACTTAACAGCAACAAATCCTTTATTGAGTTAAAATACAAAGTTAATATATACAATTATACCCGCAAATAGCAAAAGCTAACCGAGGCGGGTATTAGATAAATTACGGTTTTATACAAATGACATAAGTTGAAGATAGATTCCACAAAACAGAAAAGGAAGAAAAAATATATACTGTCTATCTAAAAAATTAAATTACACTAAAGGTTTTCATAAGGTTTTCAAAGGTTTTCATACTACTTGCAGAACGGATCAAAACAAAAATAAAGTTAAATCAAGTCTCAACAAGACGACTCACGGATACTGCGCACAAGTACAACTAGAATTAAGACTAAAACTAACATCCTCCACACACATGTCGTTTACGATTCCAGTCAAAAAGTGACAGTATTATCCCAGATTTCCCTCTTTCTTCTCAATTCGGATTAAAATTTTCCAACGAATATGCATTAATAATAGCAAACAATCAAAACAATTCCCTAAACGTATCAAGAAATCGAGCTCAAGATTGCTTTAACAGTAAAACAAAGTGGAACCAGTTACATAATTACTAGTAAACATTGCGGGTCAAGACACTTTATATACAAACCAACCGCGCAAAGCAGGCTGGAGGATTTAAAACAATAATAAAACAATAACCATTGTTGCACAATATTTTATGCAAATGAGAAAGTTCCAGCTATAGCTCACTGCTAATCCTACGGAGTATCTGTGAGTCAAAACTGAAATAACTTGATATCAGTTGCTTTAATTCTAAACGTTTCAAAATTACAAAAGTTTGGTCAGTTGACCAGTTTGCAAACGAGAAAGTTTGGCCCCAGAATTCAGGAGCAATTTAGCCAACTCAAGGCTATAAATTTTGTAACATGACAATCAACGAGTTACCAATATTGAAGAACTACGTTTTTGTGGCTACTGCGTCGACAGACGGTAGCCACTTTGTTATCGCCTGGGTAAGTGAGTATGTTACACCACAACAGGAAGCCTAGGTAAGTCACCAAATACCACAGGAAGCCCGCAAATTTTTTAAACTTGCGGTATAGCAGTTTCGATTAAATAATACATTTATTACATTTTGCCGCTTACATTTTCTTCCAATCTTTTAATTTTGATATTTAATGTCTTGATAACATTCAGAAACTAAATGCCAATGTTACAACCTACTAAAATTAGCTTGTAATCGATAGAACGCACAAATAAAACATTCTAACTAATTAACTATCTATGTACTATAAAATTCTTCGCATTCCAAGTCTACATGCAGTAGCCACAAGCGCTTAAAAAGCGCCTTTTATTGATTTTTGTGCTACAGTTAAAAAAGCTATTTGTAGTTTCGCATGAAAGCTGTCCACAATTCATCTTAAGGTATTGTTAAGAATTTTCAAAACAATAGTCAGTCATGGCGTGAGCCATACCATAATGTATAAACCACTTAATGCTTTATCACTTTGTATGGTTTTTTGTTCAATAAAATATTTCTATTTACAATCGTTTTACAGCCTGATGTCTAACGGTTTCTGCTGGTTGGCATTTTGTCAGTGGTTTCACATGCAAATAGAAAAGGTGTTTGCTGTTTTAAGTCGAGCAATAGCCACTTATCCCAAGATAACAATTCTAGTAGGTATATTGTCCGTCGCCTGTTTTTCGGTTGGCTTTGCGTGGTTCAACCCAGAAAACAGAACTGTCAAGCTATTCATCCCACAAAAGAGCCAAAGTATGAAGGATTTAAACAGGGCAGAAAAACATTTTCAGCTCAAAATGCGTGAAGAAGTTATAATCCTTGTTCCAAAATCGCCAAATAACCTCCTATCACCAAAATGTTTTGCAGAGGCATTCAGATTGCACCAAGCTATCATCAATATACCTTATTACTCTACTTTTTGTGCCACTCTAAATGGAATGAAAGCAAACTCGACGTCTGCCTGCGCATTTATGAACCCTTTAGAATTATTCAACTTTGACGAAAAGAAGTTTGTAAATATCAGTTCAGTTTTAGTCAAGGCATCTGACTGCTCGCAAACGACTGGTATGAGCAATGGCCGACCCTTCTGCCAAAATATCAACCGCATGTTTGGTAGTCAAACTAGAAACAGTACAAGGAATATAATATTGAATGCCGAAGCAATAAGAATGGTGTACTATCTACGAGATGCAGAAACCGACGCGGACTACAATAAAATTATTTCATGGGAAAACGAATTCATAAGCATACTATCTTCAGTGCAAGAAAATATGACGTGTGCATATATTTCCTACGCAGCGGAGCGGAGTTTGGACGATGCTATTGCCAGTAGCAGCACCTCAGATATCAGGTATAATGCAATCATTTGCTTTGATTCGGTTTTATTGAGAAAACTTGCCTTTTACAGTTAGTTATCAACAAATACCGTGAATACCGACCACGCTTCGAGGGTATAAAATCCGAAGTTTTTATGATAACCAAATTAAGTTATAACGTATTTATATAGTTTATAACTTTATAACTAGCAATAGCCATTACTAAGTGCTAACGAGCAAAACAAAAGCTCGAGGACGACAGAACTGAGCTCTGCAAGTACTGAGAACTGGCGCTCTAGTTTTACTATTTGAAAGAAAAATAAACTGAAATATCTCAACGTGCAAAAACCATTCGAACATAAAGAATTTTCTTGTAAAGTTTTTTTTTTTTAAAAAACATTATTTCTGACACTTGTCAGATAAAATGACTTTGATAAAATGAATAATACACTGTTTGTTCACTGAAAATGTTTCGTGCTGTGATTGGCTCACACAAAATCTATTGTGATATTACCTTACATCCAGGTCGAGATCTTTTCTACCTGCTTTCTACACGTGCATCGGCTCTATGATGCTGCCGCCTCGCCAGGCTCTCGTCTTCGCTCGCCTGGATCATTGGCAATTATGAGTTTGATTGAGAATATGACTATAAACGTTTCAACTTTTCAATTAGTTTAGACTGTAGTTCACTCAATGAAAACTCCGAGTGTTGAACAAATTGAAGAAAGCTGATTTAATACATGAATGGCT
Source organism: Zoanthus gigantus (assembly GCA_025331005.2). Classification (NCBI taxonomy): domain Eukaryota; kingdom Metazoa; phylum Cnidaria; class Anthozoa; order Zoantharia; family Zoanthidae; genus Zoanthus; species Zoanthus gigantus. The sequence goes on from JAOBBB020358635.1 coordinate 7,045, forward strand.
ATGAATTAATTCAGTGAATGAAAACAAAGGTTTGTTTTTCCACAGGCAACCCATGCTCAGTGTGTGTGGTAAAATTAGTAACGACATTTTCAAATTTTATAAGACTTTGTATGAGAAATTCTAAGTTTTGCCTTTGATGGAAAAGAGCCTTTTGCTCTTAGCTCACAAATCAAGTGTTTCTGAAAAGACAGCGATGAATCTTGTGTCAGATCCAAAAATAAAATCAGTAATTGAGTTGAAGTCAGTTCACTGTCCTCATAAGAAGTATCATACAAGCAATAACTAAGACTAAATTATCCGTCGAAAATTACAGTTTCTTATGAGTTCAAACCGTTCAACCTCATTCAAGAAACAAGTTTCTTCAATTTGTTGAACACTGCATGAAGTTTTCAGCAGAAAAACAACAGTTTATATTTATTTAAAACTTAATAGGTAGTTTATATTGTATTCCTCATCAAAAGTGATGGCTACTTTGCAAAAATTTTTACATTTCCACGAGTGTTGTACACAGTTCATAACAGATGCCTAAACCAGGTTACAAAGCAATATGGCAGAACAAAAGTTTTCGTCAAGATTCGATTTGCAGTTCAGCTTGAGCGCCATCCGGTTGCATCAGACAATTCAAAATATCAAAAAAAAAAAAAAATTTTACAGTGCCACTTGAAAGACAAGTAAGAAAATTTTAGCTAAATTTTTCGCTCGCCAGCTGGGCGTACGAATGGTGATTTTCTAGCAAATTCATTCGCCCGAGCAAAAATCTGCTCGCCGTGGGTGACCGGGCGAGTGGTTTCTCAATCCCTGTAATTTCAAAAATGTTGCACAATGTAGTGTATATAAACTTTATGTTTAAGTATTTGACAAGATTTATTTCATTTCCATTTTATTATTTAATTTAGCCAGTAATAACTAAAACTTTATCATCAGTTCATTTGTTTACTATTTTCAGGAGAACAATGGAGATGCTAACAGTAAACAAAAAATCAAAAGCAAAATGCCTAAACGAGTAAAGAAAAGAAGAAAAGTCCAGGCCGACGATGGGGTATGTTTTACTTCAGTGTAAAATAATTTTTGTTCTCCATTGTATTTTATTTTTAATTGCTGGCACATTCATAAAGACTATTACAACAGGTGGCTATGCATTATGGTAGTGGCATCGCTTGGCCGCAGTGGGATTTGTTTTCTGCCAAAGACATAGAAATGAACTGTAGTGGGCAATCATGTCACTAGATCACTCCAGTGTTAGCACTTACGTCATAATCTATTCAGTTCAAGGGTTACACATGTAGGATTTGTTTATCCTCTTTGTAATAATTTGGTTTAATTTATTCAAATCTGTTTGCAAGTTGTTTTTCATTGAAGATGAATAGGTACTCTGACTGTAGAAAAGCTTCAAGATCAGTGAAATCATTAAAAGGTGTAGCACAAAAAACTGAATGCACATGTGCAGTAGATACTTCCTCTGATTGCCATGTGAGTTGGAGTATCACAGTGTGCTGCTGTTTTTTTTTCTCCTTTTTCATTTTTATCCTAAGCTTCAAAACATTAGGTTCATTTGAAGTTTTGAGACATTTTGGTTGATCAAGTTTGATTTTGTTCCTTTCCTTAGATTTGACTCCCATTTTAGCTTACAACAATACTTCTTGATAGTTTTCCAAAGAGTGATAAATTTGTTTGAACTAGGTGTATTGTTTATAACTCATGGTAAATTTATCAAAAACGGGGTTAGTTTGGGGCCCTTTAGCTTAAATTTTAGCTTGTAAAAGCCTTTAATTTGTTAAGGGTCCTGGAGAAGCAACAAACTATGTTTAGCAACATTCTTGTAGCCAGGTTGATTGGCATCTAGCATTTTGTCAGTTTCTACACAAGATTATTTGAGCACAGAAATTAGCCTAGGAAGTTGTATGTATAACTCATGTACTGAGAGAGGAACAGGCATGTAGTTGCGTCTTTATATCTATGTTGTATCAATGATTTGCATTTAACCATTCTGATATTCGGTATAATTTTGCTTTACAACTTTGTATTTTGTTGTTGTCAATGTGCTTTTGCTTAGAGTATACTATGTTTTGAGTTATGTGAAGTCTATGTTATTGATCAGTGTAAAACTTGAGCATGTGCTTGTATTTGGAAAGTTATGACTCAGTTCTTCTCTGGTAGTTGTCATGTTGAGTTTTCTTTTTTGCATTGCTACTGCAATATATTTCATTTTAGTTTACTCCTTTTATTTTTGAACATTTTATTTCTTTCCCATTCTTCCAGCCTCATCCCTTTTTTTTCATTATTTTATATGAAAATCACATTCTGTTGATCTTAAAGTATAAAGTAGTTTTTAGTAATTGCACAATTATGTGATAGCAGGATGCTGAGCAGGAGTGAGATGGCAAAACAAAAGTTCTAACAGTGAGGTGGTAGAGATGTGTGCAGTTGAAGACTTTTCTGTTAAGAGAACACTGTGATGGTTTGGACATGTAAAAAGGGCAGGGGGGGGGGTGTTGGGTGAGGTGGAGGATAATGGTTGGTGGGAAGGTCTAGGAAATAGTGTATATTGATTGGAGGATATGAACTTATTGGGAGTGGAGGAGCTTGTGCATGGCACCGGATCGACGGCTGTGGAAAGCAGTCACTGCCAGTCCAACCCCATCCTAGAAGGAAAAATATGGACGTGAAATGAAAATTATTATGATGATGATGCTCAACCTATGTACCTTTCATTTCCTTTAAAGAACTAGAAAAAAGTCATCACTACTGATAAATCAGTTTGTGATAGAATATGAACATTAGCGTGATTTGAGAGACTTTCAAATGACAAATGACAAATCAAATTCAAATGACAAGCCTTTGTAAACCATAAAAATATCATATCTAATAAATACTAGCCCTTTGAACTTTTTATGATGTAGAAATGATGTCAACAGGTGAGCACTTCTTTTTATCTTATCCTTGCTGTTAATTTGTATTTTGTTATTTCAGTCCGAAGCAGGTTGGGAAGAGTATTACGACTATATATTCCCTGATGATGAACAGAGTGGACCAAACTTCAAACTGTTACAGATGGCACGCATGTGGAAGCAGAAACAGACAGCATGAAAAATCTCTTCTCTGTAATAATACTACAGTCGAACCTCGATTATCCGGACTCGTCGGGACCTCGGTAAATAGTCCGGATAATCGAGTGTCCGGATAATCGA
>JAOBBB020358797.1:0-10225 GCA_025331005.2 Zoanthus gigantus
TTTAATTGTGACAAGATTTGTTTTAGAGGGGAGACCTGATAGAAAGGAAACTTATTAGAGAGGGAGGTAATAATAGAAAGGATGCGTATTAGAGGAGGTTTAATTAAGACAAGATTTGTTTCAGAGGGGAGACCTGATAGAAAGGAAACTTATTGGAGAGCGAGGTAATAATAGAGAGGATGCGTATTAGAGGAGGTTTAATTAAGACAAGATTTGTTTTAGAGGGAAGACCTGATAGAAAGGAAACTTATTAGAGAGGGAGGTAATAATAGAGAGGATGCGTATTAGAGAAGGAGGTTTAATTAAGACAAGATTTGTTTCAGAGGGGAGACCTGATAGAAAGAAAACTTATTAGAGAGGGAAGTAATAATAGAGAGGATGCGTATTAGAGAAGGAGGTTTAATTGTGACAAGATTTGTTTTAGAGGGGAGACCTGATAGAAAGGAAACTTATTAGAGAGGGAGGTAATAATAGAGAGGATGTGTATTAGGGAGTGTGGAGGGGGGATTTAATCACCGCCCTAATGAAAGTAAGTAGGTGAAGTTTCGAGCGTTAGCGCTTCGTCGTGGTGACCACAAATGGTCGACACTAAAAGACAGAAATACAAAACGAAATCTGAAATGGCAACAAATTTAATAATTATTGTAACTCGGTGTTTCTCTACTATTATAACCAACACTATTCAAAATCTGAAACAGATAAAATCACAAGGATTTAAGAAAATATTGTACTTTATAATGCCATTAACGTCTTCGTCCTTCACAAGGATAAAGCACGCATGAAGTTCAATGTTGGGAATGCCGAAAAAAAAAAACAACATACCTTTTGGCGCAACAAGCGATCTATTGCAGCTACTTCGTTATAATGTAGGGGTATGGGGGTTACTCAAGCTGAGGGAAATGCGAGAGAAAGAGCTTGATTGGAGATTTTACGGTATGAAGACAAAGATAATTTGTTATAAAAACATGTTGCCATCTTATTATTCTTAGGAATGTAATGACTTTGTAAACCCTGAGCTAACCAAACGATATTCAGATATCTTTGGAGCTTATCTAACAAAGATTTTTGTACGATACAGGTTGGGTTGCACCACATCCCTGGATATTCCAACAAATTCAACTCGCAACACCGAATAAAAATGAAAGAGTACAGTTAAAGAAATCAACCATTCTAGTATCAGATGATACAACGAATGGCTCAATCAATCAAGTACTGACCAAGTCCAGCATCCCCTTACACGACGATGCCGATGGCGTTGACAAGGCTGAAGGTAGCTTTTTAACGGCCAAATCAAACATTCCTGCAACGGGCAAAACAGTTCACTCTGAGAACACTACCTCACTAGATACTCTTAAATCGAACATTTCGCTGGATAACTTAACTGAAGAGGATCTAAAAACTATAATGCCTTTACTTAGCCCGACCTCAAAACACGCAGAAAAAAACTTGGTTAAATCTGGCGTCAGTAAAACTACCATACGGAACAATAATACTATGCGGGAAAGCACGAACTTGGGAACAACAAACCTTTCACATCCGCAACAAACAAATTCTGATTTCGAAACAATGTCTTTCAAACAATCGAGCACCAGTGATATAAACAATGTGAGACCACCGGCCATCCCAGTTCGTACTAAGATTCCTATGACGTCACGTTTTTATACACGCCCATCTCAAACGAACAACAAGTATCAAGTTGCAGGTACACGGTCAAGAGTTATTCAAAGACCTGGGTACTACTATTCACCAAGTGCTATTCAGATGTCACCACTGAGGCCGCAAAATATACCCCGTTCAGCCGTACCTGTACCCATCATACCTTTATACCAGCACCAGTCCCCCAGAGGAAACATCCAAGCTCGACTTCAAGCTTATCCCCAATATCACAATGCAGCGAGGTCTTGGCCGGGTGTAAAACAACAAACAGTAATGTATCGTGCGCTAAATCATAATATTCCATATTATCATAGCAACAAACGACCATTCTACGCAAAACAAGTTAGAGCTGCACAGCAGCCCGGATTTTATTACTACAGAACCAATACGTTTCCTAGCCATCGGGTGTAAGAGTCACACTAAACTCAATACAAGTATTTCTTGAAGCACATGGCAGCTGATTTTTAAAAATTTTGAAGATTTTAGAAATGATGAACTTTTATTTTTGTCGATTGCTTTTGTGATACACGAGTCTAGAAACAGTATAACAGAATAACAGTTTATTTGCCATTAAATAAAATTTTACAGAATACAAATAAAGACAAATATATATATATTAATGGCGAGGAGGTCTGATAAGAAGTTGTAGGGCTTATTTGAAATATCAGACCTCCTCCTTTCTGTATAGAATATTATATATACTGTATGATGAAGTGTGACATGATGCGATTAGGATCGTTAAATTAAGAGTAAGTTGAAATCAAATATAATTTAAGTTTTTTTGGTAAATGAAGAGTACAAAATGCTTTCCTTAATTTCATTGCTCAGTGAGTTAAATATTGTTGGACCTTGGTATTTTATAGAAAATTGATGAAGTTTAGTTCTTGTACGGGGCACGTGAAAAAAATTGCTTGAGCTAGTGTTATAACTGTGAATTTGATTTTTTAAGGTAAACATAAATTATCTTGAAAAACTATAGGAAGATTGTATTTTGTTGTTACTAATGGAAAAACATAAACTAAGAAATCTGTAGGTTTTTTATGTCTTAAAATTTCAACAAGTGTAGAGCTTTAAAAAAAATTTCACTGACCTGCAAATAGTAAAGCCTGGGCAGTACAGAGGATTACAATAGGCAACGACAGTAACTGAAAAAAGGGAACTATAATAATAGTACTGTAATAATGATGGGATTCATTTCAAATCTAAGTTTTAGAATGAGTTGAAACGAATCTTTTAAACGCGAGGATAATAAAAATAAGAAAAGGATCACAATCAGTTCAGCTGCAAGATAAATAATTCGGAAAGATCTGCATTGCTTTACAGCCTTCATATTTTCACTTTTTTTCATCCCCAACCTGAGCTTCTTCTTAAATTTTGGGCCAATCTGAGCCTCATTGTTCTTTTAAAGTTGTTCTTATAAAAAAAGCGTGTAAATGTATAGATTGCAAGGCAAATAGCTTGGTCTTTGAGCATGGATACAAATACAAATAATGTTATTTGGAAAACAACTGATTAAAGTTATTAACTTCACAATATTGAAGAAAAGTGATTTTGAGAGTGCATGTATGCATTGTAAAGTCTTAATATTATAGATCTTATCCAAAGTATCCATATCTGGGAATTTGTGACATTGATGCAAGCCTTTTTGAATGAATAAATCCCATATACAAAATCTATGATTTCCTTAGCTCATTTCAAAGTTCTTGATTAGAACTTTCACAACAAAATGTCCCTATTAAATAAATCAATACAGACGCCGTTTCCCATTTAAGCATGTGGAAAAATGTTTTTTACCCCAATACATGGTTCTAAAGGTATACGAATAAACGCTTTGGATACTGAGCGAGCAGATATATGGTTTGCGTGCTATAAATCAGCAGTATTTGATACACTTTTGTAGCATGAAGAAGTCACTTGGCGCTAGTAAAGAATGTCACGTTTAGCGTTTTACTTGTATTCAGGCCACCTTCTCAGAGGGTCGAGTTTAGGCGATGGACGCCTGGGTCCAGGCGGTGGTTGAGAACGTCGTCGAGACCCCGCTAAAGGAGGTGTGATCGCAGAGTCATTGAACTGAAATAAAATATCAATTTACAATTTCACTAAAATAACATCACAATGATACAACTGGAACATGATTATCTCAAGGAATAGCTTAAGAAAACTATTTTTGTGTGAAAGAGAGAAGGTGGGCGACTGGACATGAATGAGTGAACGTGAGCCACTGGACATGAACGAGTGAACGTGAGCGACTGGCCATGAACGAGTGAACGTGGGCGACTGGACATGAACGAGGGAACGTGGGCGACTGGCCATGAACGAGCGAACGTGAGCGACTGGCCATGAACGAGCGAACGTGAGCGACTGGACATGAACAAGTGAACGTGGGCGACTGGCCATGAACGAGCGAACGTGAGCGACTGGCCATGAACGAGCGAACGTGAGCGACTGGCCATGAACGAGTGAACGTGGGCGACTGGCCATGAACAAGCGAACGTGAGCGACTGGCCATGAACGAGCGAACGTGAGCGCCTGGCCATGAACGAGTGAACGTGAGCGACTGGACATGAACGAGTGAACGTGAGCGACTGGCCATGAACGAGCGAACGTGAGCGACTGGACATGAACGAGTGAACGTGAGCGACTGGCCATGAACGAGCGAACGTGGGCGACTGGACATGAACGAGTGAACGTGGGCGACTGGACATGAACGAGTGAACATGAGCGACTGGCCATGAACGAGTGAACGTGAGTCAGCGAATCAAACGTGTGGTATTAGCAACCAATGGCTAACAACGTGCGTTTTGTTGGAAAACGGAAAATGCAAAAAAACTTAGAGCAGTCATTTTTCGTCATTCTCGTGAGAAGCCAACAATGTTAGAATTAGTTTCTCTCCCTACCCCTACACAAATAAATAACGTTGATTATAACATTCCCGTGTAACATAATATTGTTACATACCGCATTGTGTAAAGTTTGGAGATCCGTAGTTGAGTTTCTGTATCCCGTATGTAACGCTATCTGGCTTTCGTTTAGCTTCAACTAAAATAACAAATCAAGTAGGAAACTTTTAAGTCTTCTTCTTTTAAGTGCTTTAACTTAGTAAAATCAAGTTTGCCCTTGCAAATTAATCCGCATCAAAAACTCACACGCAGAAATGTTTATCTAGGAAGCTACATAACGCTATGCATTAAATGGGGAAAAGCAAATAGGAACTACAAAAACAAATAAGTGTCGATGTCCAGGACTAATATAAAGTTGAAGGGGTTTGTAATGAACAGAAAATCGAGGCTCTTCCATTTATTGTAATTTTAGATCATTGTTGCTGCTTTCTGATTTGTTAATTTTGTATACATAATTTTACGTCATTAACGTTTTCACGTGGTCATAAATAGATAGGTTAGAGACTTTTCCCGCCAGTTCTAGTCTTTAGTTCTTCTCGAGTTAAGAGTGTGACTTCAGTGTTTAGAGATTTGCAGAGCCTTCAGAGTTATTGTAAGTACAATCTCTTTATCCGCAATAGCTTTCAATCATAAGTCTTTAACCTTTAGTACCCTAATACACTGTCTTTACACAAAGATGTAATTTAGCTAGATAAGTACGTGACAATGCCCTAGTCTCATAATTTTTTCTTCTTTAAATTACTTTATATTTAAGTATCCTGTTCATGAAATCTCTATTAATTTAGTCACGTTATTCAGCTTTTATTGAGTTTTTGCATCACTCTTAGTGCTATTCCTGCGAACAGGTCTGAACCGCAATTTGTAGATTTTTTAAAATAGATATAACGATCTCTGGTTAAAAAATTAATGATAAAACTAAGCTTTCGGCCGTTCTACTACAGCCTTCATCAGATAGAATGAAGAAAAAACGTTAAGTAGTATATATATATAAAAAATAACGTGAGATAAAACTATATAAAAAAAGAATAGAACAATATTAATGAGAAATGTACTATATATTTCTTTAAAAGAATACTGTATTGTTTAGGGAGTGGCTTTGAATTGTTATCAGCATTACTGGAACCAGCGGTATGCCAAGATTCTAAAGTTTTTCTGACGCGAAAAGAGCCTTTGTCTATGACGGTAGAGTAGTTAAAATTAATATTGTGGTTAAATGACATTGCGTTTTGCAATATTGGATCCACTTGCAAATGTTTTTACATTCTTAATGTGTTCTTTTTTTCGAGTTTCCAAACAACGGCTTGTTTCTCCAATATAGCACCAGTCACAGTCAGCACAGGGAATTTTATTTTATTGATTTACTACATTATTATTTGGTTGACTTGGTCCGGCTCGGTCCAACGATACAGAAAGTTGTAAACGGGTTTTACCTACAACATTTTTTTTAATAGATATAAAACTGTCATTTCAAAAGAAACTTCTAATTCTTTACGAACAGAAGACCGAAAGTTTATGTCTCATATTAAAAGCAGAGTCGATGTACAATCACTACAAAATATCTACGTACCTGACCTCATTGTTGAAATGCCATTGTTTAGAATAACAAAAGAAACTGTTGTACGTGACAACTCGAGCATTTAACTTTGTATTTCAAAATCACCGCCACTGTTTAATCAATTACTTTAGAACCCAGTCTACTGAAACAAAAGGTGGCCCAGTGAAAGCTTCGATTCTAGAGCGTCTTGTTGTTCAACAAGTAGAAACGAAATTTTTCATATTCATAGTAACTTTAACAAAAGATGTGTGCTGAAAATTACAAAAAAATAAAACTTTAATTATTCAATTTTTTTTCTTTTTCAAGTCAAACCTTTGTTTTTCTTTTTTTAGACATGAGCGAGTTCTTTACAAACGCAAGCCAAAATATACTATGATTTGACAACCCGTCGTTTGTGACATTTGTCATGTCTTTCAGTGCTGCAAAACAAACATGAAAGTCGTTCTTTATGCAAACTTAACTTTAACAAAACTAAACTGTCTTAAAAAGTGACAAGGCCTTTTCATCTTAGTAAGCTTTGCAATTTCATAGTTTTACTACTTAAACATCGTTTTGCAGTCTTCTTTTATTACAATGTCGGTTTCATTCTCAATTTCTAACATAAATCTTACAGAGCTTCCGAGAAACAATTTTAAAAAGTGAACCTTAATGGTCGCTGCAATTCTGAGCAACGTTTTACACAAGATTAGTAATTACATTTATTATGCAAACTTTTTTTCAATATCCGTAGCATCACTTAAGCTGTTGTCTATACAGATGTAAATACTCTCACGAAAAACAAACGAATTACTATTAATTACATCACTTTTCAGTTTGGCAGATATTGAATTTTTAATTTAATTTGGAGCTATCTGTGAGACGTTTGTTTAAAGTATAAACTAAATTCCACGAAATAAATTGATTAATGTCTTACTTTGTCTTTGGTTAAAATCAATAAAGCAAAAAAGTTCGGATTAGATTTTTTTTGTATCATAAAGTACATAATCTTGAAAGATTTTTTTCTAAGTTGAAGTGAAATCGTTATCAACGCGTATACTTTGATTCCAAGGATTAAAACTAAAAATGATAAATTAACTTAATGACTTTTAAAAACTCAAAAAATAGTTACGTTTCTATTGTTTTTTTGGTAACCGCAATTTCCTTGGCATTCAAATGTTGACTAAAAGAGGCGGGTGAAACGAAATTAGCCCGACACGCTGAATGCATGATTGTGTTACTGCGATATCAGCTCTTAACTACACAAAACATGACATTTGTTTGAAACTTTTAAGTATTATTACGTTGAACAATAATATAGCCTTCCTATAAACAGAAACTTAGCTGAAATAAAAACATTTACTTTAATCTGTTTTCGAAAGAAGAATGTGGTTTTGTGTAGGCGTGTTCTTACGGCCAACACCTAAAAATTATAAAATCATTACAATCAGTGCTAAAAATCTAAAAAGAAATAAAGCACTTCTTCTACAATAACAAATTGATATGAATTTGCGAAAGCGTTTCAAGTTTATCACACAAGCGCGATCTATATCGGTTTGTGTCCCAGCTCCAATAGTGTAAATTTACAACAATCAAATTGTTTTATGAGGTCCACAACGAAACTTGAGTGGGGCAGCAGCAAAGGCAATTGCATGCTGAGATAAATTATCAACTATGTGACATTGTAAAATATGCAGTTTCCTCTAAAGGCTAAACTATATGAGCTTTATGGCATGGTTGATGGCGACCTACAATGATTTACTTACAGTTTCTTTGCATTTTATATACACGGTTGAAGAGATAGCTATTGGCCTATCACAGCATTTAAAATAACATTCTAGTAAAACTATAGTATTGAGTAATTACTATTGATTTTCCTGATTATGTTTTCAAAAATTCCGAAACAATTATTATACTTTTTCAAACGGTAATCCAGCTCACTGGGACAAGATTTTTCCATTTGTCCATCATAGATTTAAACTCGTATTTTCTTCCCTATTTTAGGTGTTCATTACAGCTTCTGATGTAAAAGATTGATTCATTTGACTGAGCTCAAAAGTTTCTGTCTCTTGCTGGTCTGTGATGGTTTTACTAGGTTGTCCTATGACGTTGTGCATGTCACATTGGGTACAGTTGTTTAGATCGTAGCTGACTTGTGTGGTTTTCCTCTCTGTTGTTGTTGGATCTATGTTAGCCCCTGCAACTCGCAAACAGGAAATAAATAATTTCTTAAAAGCTGAACGAAAAGACTTGTTAAACACTGTGTAAATGATTGGGTTAAGGGTGCTGTTCAAGGTAGGAAGAGTATAGTAAAACGCGTAATTAAGACCAAGAACTGTTTCTTTTTTCATGCTTTCCTTTAATTCTGGGCGCCATAAATCTACTACTTGTATAGAGAAAAATGGAAACCAGCAAATAACAAAAGTGCCCACAACAATGGCGAGAGTTTTTGCCGCTTTAAGTTCTCTAACAAAAGTAGAATTCTTGCTTTTATGCTGCTCCTTTGTCACTGCTTGTTGGAGAGCATTCACAGCCCGAGCGTGACCACATGCAACACGAAAAACATTTGCGTACATTACAACAACGATTGCGAGCGGAAGAAAAAAATGAGTCGCTGCTGTAACTGTATAAAACACCGGATCACGTTTAGAACATTGTCCTTGGGGGATTTCCCAGTACCAGTGGGGTGCTTCAGCATTTGTCCAGTTTAACAGAGCCAAAGGCGCGATAGCAACGGATATGATCCACACAAAACCAATGCAAATAAATCCGCGTTGGTTCGTCATGATGGTGTGGTAACGAAACGGCATGACAATGGCTACAAAGCGATCTATGGAGATTATAGCTAAGTTCCATATTGAGGCTGAAGAACAAATGATATCCACCAGGAGCCAAACTTGGCATAGTGACCGAGACTGGCACCAAACCATGTTGTGGAGTGTTTGGTCAATGCGAAATGGCAGCGAAAGTAGCGGTAGCAGTAAATCGCTTACGGCAAGGGACACGATAAAAAAATTTGTCAAGGTTCGCATCCTGCGGTATAGCAACACAACCAAGCAAACCAAGGTATTACCGACAAAGGTTACCACCAGAATTACAACTAAGAACACTGTCATCAACACATACTTTGAACTCTCAATCGGTTGTCTGCAGAAACACTCTGTGACCATGTCAAAATGTTCTTGAGTCATGGCACTTCGGTTAACGCTGAAATTTAAACAATTATGTGCCATTTTCCCCAATGAGCTCTTACAAGCAGCTCTTCTCTTTCATCAGGTATCGTTGTCTGTTGGTGGTTTGTGTGCCACACGGGGATTAATTAAAATTGAATTACCAACATGTCACCCGGTTTCATCTGAATCTTCGTTGAGAAGCTCTGACATTTATTCCTTCACAAGTGATAGCTTTCACTTGACCTGCGAAAAGAAAAGCAATCGAAATTTAATCGTGACTGTCAGATGCATCCTGACACGTAAGATAATAACTATACGTGTTAAGGTAAACGAGTTCAAACCTGATAAAGGAATATGTTATTAGCTGCTACTCAGTTGAGTTAAATTAAAATGAAAAGTTTTTCCATTTAACTAAAACACCGGAAAGGAAGCTTTCACTATTGTAGCTTTGGTTTTGAGAAAAATCCGTAAGTAGTTTCAGCTTCAGAACACACGCAACAACATCTTAAAACTTAAAAAAAACTTGTAAAAGCAACCATGCGCTGGTACCAATTGGCAGTTTTTCAGGATGACTCAACCAACTTTCAAGTGGTCAGTTCGTCAAAAACACACCACAAATGGAAACATTTTGGAATCTGTCAAACTAAACAAACAAATCCAAAGTTTATTTGCTGATGGGTGTGCATGTTTTTGTAACAAACTGTGGAGTAAATTGGTTTCGGAAGCAAGAAGCTCAGAGCTACTTTTAGCTCAGCTGAGCAATAGAAAGATTAATTTTTTAAATTTATCAAAAGTTTCTGATTTCTCTTAGAAAACACCTACATTCAAATAGTAACCAAAGCAGTATACTATACTTGACAGCATTGACTAGGTAATGTACTGAATGAACGGACTACTGAATGAATTTGTCCTCGGTAATCCCAGGGGCAAATTCACCACGCTTTGTAAATAGCCAACTGGTGTGC
>JAOBBB020358878.1:0-10224 GCA_025331005.2 Zoanthus gigantus
GACCTTGGGGAGCAATTTTACCAAATTTAAGACCTTTTTAAGGCCTTAAATTTGCAAAGAGACTCATAATGACTTTTGATGACTTTTAATGACTTTTAATGCCCCGCGGGAACCCTGTAATGCAAATGAGGTAGAACAATAGAATTGCTAATTAGCATTAGATTCGGCACATGTGAAGTTCGACGTCTGAACTAGGCCTAAGCACGTGTTATTTACTATAACAAAACAGCTCCAATGGCTGCTAACATTCAGGCCTACTTATATTTACTGTGGATTTGAGGAGTAGTTTCTGCCGCCAACATGGCCACGGGTTCATATAAATGGCTGCAAGAACGTGATACCAGCACTGGTGATGATATTCTATCAATAGATACTTGTAACCTTCTTATCTTTAACATTCTGCTATTTCCCCACAATTAAAGCCTTAGTTCTTTTCCTCATTTTAAGGTAACCTCGGTTGTCCAACAATATCAATCTCGAATAAGAGTTTTCCTCAACTTGTGTCTACATCAGCAGCTCAAATTTGATAATTCTGTATATGATTCACGCTAAGCTATTTGTTTTGATCACTGAATTTCCTACGGGCCACCATATTGAAGTGTGACGTAGTTGCGTTGCAGTGCTAGACCCCACTCGTTCGTTACTACTGTTTTTATCAAGAGTAGAGACTGGCACTACAACGCACACACGTCACATTTCAAGATGGCGGCACGCAGGAAATTCAGTGATCAAAACAAATCGCTTGGCGTGAACTATATACAGAGAATTATCAAATTTGAGCTGCTGATGTAGACAAAAGTTGAGGAAAACTCTTATTTGAGATTGACATTGTTGGACAGCCGAGGTTCCCTTTAAAGCATTAATTGTTAAGGTTTTACTTTCATATATTATCACTAAGAAAATATGAACAGGCCGTACGGTTAATGTGCAGACAAATAGAAAAGTATGTAAGAGTAAAAATAAATAGTCGACAACGAGACATTACACCAGCATCGAAAACCACGTTAAAAGATCAGCAAGATTTTTCTTTTTTATGAAGAAAGTAAAAGGTAGTACCGACATACCCACTAAGAGCAGTCCGAGCTAAATGGTTGTTTTGATTAGAATATGACTCAAACTGAAATTTATAAATCAAATCAGGCTGTATGAGAGGAAATCTCGTAGAATTAATGTGCTCAAGGATGACAAGTTTGCGTGTATTATTAATAAAAAGCATATTGTCTAAATAGCACCTGTTTAACAATTATTTTCCAAGTTATGAACACAGATTTGAATTTTACATCAGACAAATTTTGGGAGTACAACTCCCATCGTCAGCTTAACTTTATATGTGTAAACTTGGTAAGAGAATGTTAATTTCAATTACAATAAAAAATTTATGTTAAATTGCCTTATTTGTTGGTTTAAGTGTTGGCTTTTGCCATTAAATTTAAAGTGTCTATATGGCCAAAATGTTTTTTTTTGTTTTCGGTTTTTGTATCTCTAAAATGCATAGAAGAGTATTTTTAAAACAATTTTCGATTCCGACACATTTTCGAGACAAAATTGAGCTTTAAAGTTCCCGCGCCGGCCAAGCCCAACAAAGATGACCGGGAGTTGCTAAGTCTGGGTCCAGAGCAGGCCGTGACGTCACTTCAGGAATCGTCTACTCTCCAGCCAGTTTATTTCAATGTTTCATTGTATTTCCAAACAAACTCGATCTTTTTTCGGATTATTTACATCAAAAAATGATTGATTTTGTATGGAAAACAATGAAACACTGAAATGAAGAGTCGACGATCCATTGTATTGTTGTTTCAATTTGATTTAACCGTTTACACAAAGACGCGATTTAATAGTTCCAGGCGTTACTTTTAATAAAGGAACGGTATAACAAGCAACAAAATCCCCCAACTCGTCTCGTGACATTGCTGCGATACAGTTTGAAAAGCGATGCTGTGCGAAAATACATTTTTTACCTAATGAAAAACATGTGAATACTTAATCAAGAATGCTTTAAAATATTATTCATTCAACTCGCCTTAAAAAGTTTGGCATTTATAAACCTTTTCGAGTGCATTCTCCAAGCTGAACTTTTGTAACATAGAGAAAATTTAATTGGGTTTTCCACTGAATACTGAACAGGTTTAACAGAAGGAATGTTGCACAAAACGAGATTTATTTTCGCGAAGAAACTTATGTCAAGTAATGAATAATGCGACAGATTCAGGGCCCAGTTTTTCAAAAGCCAATTAGCTAGCGTTAACCCAGGGTTAACTTTGTAATCCATTATTTTGATTCCTAACTTATAGAGACGGATTTGATCTGTAAAATTGGGATTAACAAGATCTTTCCTCTGAAAACAGAAACAGTATTTTCTAAGAATAGTAAACTTTTCCTTATAGAAGAAATCGCTGCCGTAATTTCTGCTTTAACCCAGGGTTAAATTTTACTGACCTTTGAGCAATATAGCCAGATGCATACTGACGAAAGAATGCCACAATCTATCTACGTTCTCAAATTCAATGACTATTTATTTAATCTGCTTACCCGTTTTAAAACGATTTCATAGCTTCATAAGAGATAAGAACTGAATAGTTAGCATTCTAAAGATTTTTGTCTGGGTTGTTTTCAAGGAAAAGGGGAAAAACTGAGCAAAAATGCAAAAGAAAACCAGAGTTAATAACCGGCCTACAGTCACGCAATGCACTGTAAGAGGTCCCACTGGATTGGCCGAGTATAGCAAATACTGTATGCTAATTGGCTGAACCTATAAATTTCCAATGTGTAGCGATCAAACTACTCGTATAAATTAAAGCTTCGTTGATGTTTTTTGGTTTGAAACTTTGAGAAAACGGAGAGAATGCCCCCCTTTCGAATAAAACAGAGGGCAAACTACGCTAATGAGAAAGATGATCTCATTACCCAAGCCAATCTCGTTTAGTGACTTACGAAAGCTGTGAACTAATAAAGATCGTCCCAACACAAAGTAAGATTTACTTACGGCAGATTTTTATTCATTGTTGCCGTAAATTGATTTATGATCAAAAGAATACCCGGACATAATGTCCGATCACACTTGAGATTTCGTCGAACATGAGCAAATTTTGGTTCGCCAATGGCCGATGACCGCCACTTATTTGCAGCCCTCGCCGCTGGGTTGTTCAAAGGTGGGTTGAACTTAAACATGGGTTAAGCAAACATTACAGCAGTACTTGCTTCTCTAAGGAAAAGCAGGGCTCGAAATTGCGACCCACTGGTCGCCAATGCGACCAGAAACTTCGCGTTGGCGACTAGATTTTTAGAGCTAGTCGCCGGTGGGCGACTCACCTTTACCTTTTTTTCTCCAACCTTTTAATCTCAAAGGTAAATTAATCGTCCTTTTGGATAAAATGCACGATTTATGCGCACAGAAATAACAAAACAAACCCACGACTCTTCGATTGCCATGTTTCATAATCGAGCGCCATGTTCGATTCTGCAGCTTCTTTAATAAAAGTAGTGCGAGTGCACTAACAACACGTGCAATCATTGAAGCGTGATGTTGACACGAGATCCGATCCATTGTCAAATCATGAATTTTTCATCTAATTTTAGGTCAAAAGATGCTTTAAATTCATTGCATACTTTGCTAAATGCTAGACGCTGCTTTCACACTGATTATTTACTTCGTAATGCGTAATGTTTTACGAGCCTATCTTAGAAGCTTATTTGTACATAAACGTAGGACTATGACGAAGATTACGTGTGTACATACGTCATCAGAAAAATACTGTGAAGAAAAAAACATCCGTGAAAAAAATGGCGACTAAAAGTTAAGATCTGGCGACCGAAATTTTTGAATTAGTCGCCAGCTGGCACCTGACTAAAAAAGTTAATTTCGAGCCCTGTAATGGCATTGTTTCTTAACTTCATCAGTCTAGCATAGCTAACAAACAGGTCCCATAAAGTAGAACTGAACCCCAAAATTGACTTTTCATCGTTTGAACATTTTTTAGAGATTTTTGTTAGTTTCTATATTCAATTTCTCAATGTAATTTGACTTTAATTTTTTTTAAAAAAAATTCACAGAGTTAATCTACTATACCAATAGACTCAAACAAAAATAGGTTAGTTTTAGCATTCAGTTCTCCTTTAAAGTAGAAATTCAAAATACAGCAGTTTGTATTTGAGAAGCGTTGACTCAAATACTTGCAAGATTGTAAAATTCAAATCATTTTCTTAGTATATTATCAAAAATTAAGTAATGTTTTGTCATCAACTTCATCATCTTCGTCATCATCATCATCGTCGTCAACATCATCGTCGTCATCATCATCGTCGTCATCATCATCGTCATCATCATCGTCGTCATCATCATCGTCGTCATCATCATCAACTTCATCATCTCCGTCACCGTCATCATCAACTTGTGTGGTAGAAACTAAAATAATCATTTACCTCGGTGCAATATAGGCGTATATTTAGCTCATTTTCGGTGAATAATTGTTAATTATTATTTCAGGTGGAAGTAATAACGGAAGAAGAACCACCGGAAGTAATCGAGACGCTGGAGAGTGGTTGTTATTTTGGTGAAGAAACTCTTGTTTACAACAGTCCCCGGAAAGAGTCTGTGCGCGCGGTCACTCATGTGAGCGTGTTTGTTCTGTCTAAAGATGATCTGGACACTGTTTTGAGTTTCTACAGCGATGCGGCCGTACAAGTGATGCAAAACGCCACAGAGCATTATAATCTGTCGCAAAACTGAACTGAATAATTTTTTCATTTTTTTACTTGTATACATTCATTTTCAAACAACTTAAATATATTTCTATTTGTATTGTCATTTCGTGATGGACGAAACAATCAAGTTAGTAGCAGTAAAAGACAATAGCTGTTAAAACTGTTTTTTTCCAAAAATGGATTTTAAGTAACTAATATTGATACTTGAAATATTAAGCTTTGTGTATTGTAGTTTTAAACAAATACGAAACAAAAACTTCTTTTTAAAAATGGCTTGTATATACCGTTAGCTAATAAATATTGAACACTTTTTGAATGTTTTATTTGTTTTCTGTGATTTTGAAAAAATTGCGAAACAGATAAGCTTGTTTGAATGCAGTTTATCGTTTTTAACCCTGTAAAAACCATCAGATGGTCCCCAGTCGTCTCTCTGTCTCTCTTTAGTGGCGCGAGGGGTGATGGAAAGGAAGAAAGCGAGAGAGAGACTAACTCCCTTTTACCTTCCCATCACCCCCTGCTTCCGCCGCGCGCATTACGCGAAGACGACTGGGGACGAGTCAATGATGCAAGTCATTCTCCTAGTTTTTTAAAACATGAAAAATTTAAGAATTTTGGTTTACATTTAAACTAATTGATTCCTTATTCGACATTGCTAAAGGCAGACTTGGTACCAGTAGATGAAAAAAAAAAGAAATTCCCTGGGGAAAAGGTCAGACTTTACTGGAAGGGTATGTGCATCTCCCAAGGGGGGTATGGTTTTTAGGCCTATTTGGTTTAAAAAAGGAAATATGGTACATAATTAAGAATATAACACAAACAGCGGTGATAAACACTTTAAAAACATGCATTTTATGAACTTGACGTTTCCTATGCTAGTCAACATACATTTTCAAAAGTGTAACGGTTAATTTTTTATGAAAAGTTATTTATACTATATAAATGGGGGTCTGGAAACTAGACAGAAAACATCTGCATAAACATCAAGTTCATAAAATGCATGTTTTTAAAATGTTTATCACCGCTGTTTGTGTTATATTTTTAATTAAGCTACGATGGCCGAAGACTAAGAGTTTATATTTTACTTACTAACATAATGAGGTGTGTAAGGTTTTTTTAAAAGGTTTTCTACGTTAGACATTTTTAGCATGTGAAAGAAACACGTTCTTCGTCTGTTAAGAAGTCACCCATTTTAATTATTTTACAAAGAACACAAAACGTACACTGTGATCCCGTTTAATGAATGCCATTTGTTGAAGTTCTATATGTTGTCTTCTTTTAGCTTTATATGTACCGCTATTTTAGCCTATACAGATTATTTTAACATTAACAAATACCATGGAAGTCACCCCTTGTCATTGCATTCGTTAATATTGGGCGATATAGCAAGCCTTGACTTTTCCTCTTGCTCACATGTAGGAAAGTGACCACACACCTGACCAGTGCCTCTTATCAGATTCCTTTTGCGTTCGAGTATATTTAATACTGAGGTGTCGCTATATCTTTCCGTGCAGTTAGGATCTAAAACTGCTTTAGAAGAATAGGAATAATGAATGAATGGCTGATGTAGTTCGTAAAAATTAGCATATCAGTGAACAGGGAAAAAGCCAGTAATTGCAACCTCAGAGTAAACCGGCCATCGCGAAAGTCAACGTCGATCTTTATAGCCACATCCCACAAGCATTTTACTACATCTTATGTTCTTTTTGCAAATCAAACATGAGCTTGTTTGCTTGTTATGCCATGGTGATGAGGCCTAAAAAAGCAGCTGTCCATGGTTGCTAGCATTAAGGCTCACTATTTTTATGGTAGATTATAGATAGAATTTGTGCTCTACTATATATGATGGAAATTGTCATCGTCATAACCAGTGGCTTTGATAATAAATTTTCCGAAGGATCATGTACTGCATTTGCAGATTCAATTGACAGTTGTTGTCCTGTTTTACGCAATTTAAACGTAAAAATGTTTGGTTAACTCCATGTTGTTGTGTCTTTTCTACCTCTCGTTGCTTTCGCCAGATGCAAATATATATTTTTTCAATTAGTAAAAGTAGGCCTAATTTGTGAGGTATCAAGTCTGAATTGTTTATTGTAAAACTAAAGTAACTCTTGTCATTTTCTGAGCTTTAATTTACCAATCAAATTATTTCTTGAAGAACCTTACAACAGCTTTTGAATTTCCAGTTTTGTCTTCTCCTTGATGACTTGTGTTTATTTTCTTTCATTCGTCTGTTATCATGACTGGTCCTCAGTTAGTGAATTTGTCATTCTTTTTTGTAACTAAACTTTGCGTGCTTAGATGTGCAGCTGGCATAATAATACTAAACATATGAGAATACAGCATGCATTTTTTCAGTATAACTTATTTTGTATAGCAAAACATTTTGGTTGTAACAAATGAACCCAATGGGGTCATTTAGACCTTCCCCCATCTAACTGTTTTTCAGAAGAACTTTGGCAACTAAAATTGGCAGGCGCAAAGCTCGACTATTGTGTAGTTTTCAAAAATATTTGTCTTGTCTAAGATAGTTGGTTTTCATGGCAACAGTAACATCAATTGATGACATCGTCATTGCAAAATTTTGAAAGTTTTAAAATTTTTCCAATTTTCAAACATCATTCGTGATGCCCTGAACAAATCATAAATAGCCCAACGCTTTTTCATTTTAGTAGGCAGTCCACTTCTTACTTAGCTAAATGAAAAAAAGATCATTTTAATTACTTAAGCCAACTAGTAATGAATTTTACTTTTAATATACGCTCTGTATTTTCACAGACTCTACCGTCGTTATCGTTCGAGTGTTGGATGTTAACGATAATCGCCCAGTGTTCAAGCCCTTGGAATATCAAAAAATAATTGGAGAAAACACTGCAATTGGAACTTCTATCTTGAAAGTTAACGCTACAGACGCCGACTCGTCTAGCAACAGCAAAATCAAGTTTTCAATCACTGGTGGTAATATTAACAGCACCTTTTCAATTGAAAACACTGGCCTTTTAACTCTCAGAAATTCTTTAAAAGGGCAAAATGTAGCAATTTATAACTTGACGATCATTGCCATAGATCTTGGATCTCCGCCTTTACAGTCAAGAGAACCGGCTTTTGTGCACATAAAAATTAAAGATCGAGACGACGGACCAGAGTTTCGGGTGGTAATATACAAAGCTGAGGTGCCAGAAAATGCTCCAATTGGTACGACAATTCTACAGGTTCGTGCCAATAACAATAACGGTAAAGGCGAGTCCATGAATTATTGGTTGACCGCTCTCGGAAGCCGAGAGGTACAAAAGTTCTTTGCCATAGACCCCGATACAGGAGTAATAAGGACAATTGGTCTGTTGGATTACGAAACCACTTCACTTTACGTGTTCTATGTTGCCGCTACAGGTAAGAACAATAATTAATATACTTTGCGATCCTTGATGTTGCCAAAGTATTCGGCATTGCAAACCACGAAATGTTGTTAAGTAAATTCAATAACTATGACAAATGCAAAATTATTTAACGGTTCACTAGTTATTTGAACCAATCCAACGAGACGTGTGTATGGGAAATACTAACTCGTCAATGCTATCAATGAGATATGTGAAATCCCACAGGATAGTTAACTTGGACCGATGTTATTTCTTCTATACATAAATTACTTCTCTCATACTTCTGATCCTAAATTCACAGATAATCTTTTCCTTTTGTTTTTTGCGCGTTTACCTAAATTTAAGAGCTTAAAACTATAATGAATGAGGAGCTGCTTTATATTAAGCAATACTGCCATGTAAAACTTCAATAATTTGAAAAAAGCACCTCATTTTGTAATAATGGACACAAAAGTGAAATTCTATTCAGCGTTCATCCTCCTTCCCTTATGTTTTACATCGACCTCAGTGATTAAGTAACAGATAAAGCCGCTAAGCTAAATGTAAAGCTTCAAACTTGCCTGTATTATGATAAAGATATGCAAAGGATTTCTCTACCACCTCATTTGCTGCAAATACCGGGTAGTCAAGCTTTACAAGGTTAAGTGGGTGATTACCTCTCCTATTGCGGTATTTGGGTCTCTGTTTAGCTTTTATGGATTATTATTATTATCAACATACAAGGCCAAATGGGAAGCTGCCCTCTTCAGAACGTTCGCAAGCGCGGGCCGATAACGAATCAGGCGGGCGGTAATTACGTGACTTCTGCTCTGGATAAAATTTTTATAATTTTTTTACAAATACCGGTAGCATTTAGCCCGTTTGTCTTTTTATAAAATTTACTTCATTTTTAACTGCTTTGCCTTATTATTAAAAGCATTCATTGTCTCCATTGTACATTGTGTTAATGTTATGTTATATGTTTATAATTATTTGGCCTTATATATTGATAATAATGTTAATAGCATTACTTTTGTCGGGTCATATTGTTTATTTTTGGCCCGGGTAGTAAAATTTTTGCCCGTTATTCCCGTTTTTGCCTGTTATTCCCTTATTATAGTGACAGGCTTTGGTTAATATGAACATTCTTACATGCAGTTGTGAAAGGTGTATCCTCGATTGACACAGTCATGGTCAAAATAGTTGTCAAAGACGTGAACGATAACCGCCCTGAGTGGCAGTCGTATGAATCAAAAGTGGCCTTAACAAGTCCGAAGCCAAATGGGTCAATTTTGACTAGTATTAAGGCTAGTGATATCGATGCTGGAGAAAACAGCAAACTGCGGTATTCCATTGTAAGCGGAAACAATGGACGATTTCTCTCTTTAAATAAAAAGTAAGTGAAATTTAAGCTCAGTTGAAATTTAATTTATGTTGCGTTTAACTTCCCCTGTAATTTTGCGTTGCATAGTTATTTTTTTGGAACAGTTCAGTTAAGAAATAGTAGGGAGGGCGTTTGATATCAAATTACATGAAATCTCTGGTTGTATGCACCTAATCATTTCTGGATAATAATTTCCCCATAACGGCGGGCGCTCATAATACCTGAATTATTAAAATCAATGAAACTTTGAACTTTTTCAACTCGCCTATTATTGGCTGTTGTCAACGGAAATAATTTTTGTAGAAAATTCAATGAATCAAGCGTTTTAATATCAATTCGATATTAATTTGTACTCATTAAAATCGAACTCGCTGACAGTGTTTGACAATGTACTGAATCTTACGAAAGACTTAGCCCTAGCCCTAGGTCATGCTTCGTGCAATCGTCGCAGCGAAATCAATACTTTCTTTTAAACTCGGTGATAGCGTGGTGGATTCGCGATGTACAAATTGATGTTTCACATGCAAGAACACATTCCATTCGGCTGACCTCACGATGATATCAAAGTTCAATTTATACATGGCTCCGAAATGTGTTGTTCAGTGGTAAAAAAACTTTTAGATTAAATCCAATAGATTTAAAATAATTTTTGTTTATTTATAACTCAATTCGGCACGAAACAACCCAAGAGCAGATACTTTAGATAATGATAATGATTGTTTATTCAACCTTTTTGCAGCTTAAAACTGAATTACAAGGCGGGTCATTACAGTACTTCTGACATAC
>JAOBBB020358959.1:0-10222 GCA_025331005.2 Zoanthus gigantus
AGTGAGGCTTTGGAATTCAGAGTGAGGCTTTGGAATTCAGAGTGAGGCTTTGAAATTCGGAGTGAGGCTTTGGAATTCAGAGTGAGGCTTTGGAATTCAGAGTGAGGCTTTGGAATTCAGAGTGAGGCTTTGAAATTCGGAGTGAGGCTTTGGAATTTAGAGTGAGGATTTGTAATTCAGAGTGAGGCTTTGAAATTCGGAGTGAGGCTTTGGAATTCAGAGGGAGGCTTTGGAATTCAGAGTGAGGCTTTGAAATTCGGAGTGAGGCTTTGGAATTCAGAGTGAGGCTTTGGAATTTGGAGTGAGGCTTTGGAATTCGGAGTGAGGCTTTGGAATTCAGAGTGAGGCTTTGGAATTCAGAGTGAACTTTATAAATTTGGAGCTGTGAGTGAACGAAACATTTGGTTTTACATTGAATTGCTAACATACCGTCATGCTTACAGAAAATGCGTATAAACTTCGTTGCCGCTCAAAAATGTAACGTTATATTTGCAGTTCAAAAACACAAGGTTTAATATATCACAAAGGAAGTTTTGTTTTTGGAGGCAGCGTGATCCTAGGTGCAAATTCACCATACTTTGTAAATAACCAACTGGTTTGCCTCCTACCAGTTGGGATTCTTAACTGGGCCGTATAGGGAACATCTTTGTAAACTAGCCTTGAGCTAAGACTTCATCCGTTTCCTAAATGTTGTACTTAAACAACGTTTTAAATGAAAAGCAAGGAGACTGGATAAAGTTGAAAATCTTTTTAAAACACGTAATTTAGATAACTCAAGATTGAACAATCTTTATGATTATCCCCATAAGTAATGTCCTTAAGATTTTAGCGTCGTCCTTCGTAAGAGCAACTTTTTTAGACAACCTCATGTTCTGGTCTGCGTGCACACGGCTGCCAGTTACAAATAGTGTTATTTTCATAACTAGAGTTCATTTCGTTTGCAACACAGTTTATTTATGGTAACTGTAAATATAGTTTTTGCTCGCATTAGTAACAAACACTCTAACATATACTCTATTCATCTGAATGTTACAGGAATGTTTTTAAAAATCTTCCTATGATAGTTTTTTCCAGATGTAGTAATATTAGTGAATTTCTTGTCACATGCAGTTAAAATATTTTACGATAGATACGTGTCAATATTTCTCTTTTAAGTTGTAAGATCAGTTTATGTAAGTCTTTTTGACAAAAAGTTATAGTTTTTTTCTAAAGGTGTGATTGTAAAACTACTAGTATTAATAGCATTATTATCATTATTTAACAATGAATGAAATTTAAACACATTTCATTTGCCTTAGCAGAAAATAAATGGTGGCTAGTTAAAAAACAGCTGCAATAAAGACACACCTGTCAACAAAAGCCAGGTCAATGGCCCCAGTTACATTAGACGTGGTTAAAATGATTACATTTGGATACCTGAAAAGAACGACACGCTGTTAAAAAATACCCATTTATACAAAAATGAACTCAAAAAGGTTCTCGCTTAAGACGAAAGGAATGGTTTATCGGAGTTGTGTGAGATCGGCAATGTTATAAGGGAGTGAGACATGAAAATGAAATGGCAATTTTGAGAAGGACCGAGAAAGCAATGTTGAGAGCAATGTGTGATGCAAAACTGATAGAGAAAAAGAGAACAGATGACCTAATGGAGATGTTGGGATTGAAAGAAATAATGGTTCAGATAGCAAAGCCGAATGGAGCGAGATGGTAAGGACATGTGTTGAGAAGGGATAATGGGCATGTTTTGAGAATAGTGTTGGAGTTTGAAGTGAAGGGCAATAGAAAACAAGGACAATCAAAGAAGACGTGGAAGACGCAAGTGGAGAAGAACAAGAGTGTTGGTTTGGAGGAAAGGATGCCATGAATCGAGCGAGATGGAGAGTGGGAGTTGGAGAGATTGTAACTTTTTACAGAATACTGTTTTGCTTTTTTGTGTTTTTTTTTCAGTAGGCTGACTAGATTGGTATACAAAATCTCTTTATAGCTATGTAAGGTTATTTAGAAGCAGATTGCTCGGTAAATGTGGATGAATGTGAATTCAATTTCTTTCATTGATGTTTAGCTTTTGCAGAGTTCAAACCAATGCTCTAAATGATGGATTTCTGACTTCAGCATATTTTAACAGTTGCAATGTTCAGCACCTATAGATTAGAACCATTCCCTACAATTATTTCATCGTCCTTTTTTCATTCTATATCCAGTCGATTTAAGTATAGTATAAAGATTACCTCTTTATCTGGTCTATCTGTGTCAGTAAGGCATTTACAACACGAATGGCATCTGAGGGTTCCTGGCCTTGCATGGCTGCCTTTCGTGCAGCAGTCAGGCTTTCCACCTACAGGGATGGCGAAAGTTAAGGAGATTGAAGATATTGATAGAGAGCTTAAGCACCGTAACATTTCATCTCGACGGAAGTCTATTTTCCATGAGTAGACTGGATCGAGAACGGCGTTTCTAGCGCGAATTTTTTACACAAGCAGTGCGCGTATTCCAACAATGGACGCACGCACGCAGGGTAAAAGGGCGCGAAAACTAACTTTGAGGAGCTCAGTCGTAAACAAACTTTAAATTGTAAAATTGGTTACATATACGGCAAGAACTTGGAGGAAAAGTCAGCGTTTAAAGTAACTGTAAGTAAATTATTTACTTACAAAGATTTACTGACGATTTGTTCGGTGATTGCATGAAGCCATTCCTTTGATAAAAAAAAAATTGCAGTTCTGACAGACCAACACGGAGGCAAAAAACAGCTTGTAGGCCTCCGTGACGATCACCACGACCGCGTGACGTTTTCAGGTACGAGACATCTGCTGACACGGTTTGCCTCCGTGACAACAAGAACGCCTGGTGCTTAAGCTCTCTAACGTGTGGTAAAGTTGAAGGAGGCATCACTTTACTGGTAATATAAAATCAAACTAAAACTAGGGTCGGTCTTCCTCGGACCTGCCTTTCCTGTATCGGTTTCTTCAGTCACGAACGAGCCTAAAGTCGACGTGGATAAACTTCCTAATCTTCGTCTTCGAAGCCAAGCCATTGGATGTCAAGCTCTTCTTCCTTGTTCAATCTCGTATAAAGACACTTCTCTTTTTTTAGTTTTTAATCGTGTACTGTAATATATTTGCCCCTGTTTCAGTAAACTGGCCTGCCTCGATTAGCTAAGCTACCTGCATGCAGGTCATTCTAAATTGTAATATTTCTATTCATTATAGTTCAATAAGAAACTTTGAAACCTTGAACTGAATGAAAACTAGGGTCGAGATCTATCTTAGCCCATAAATTTCAAAAATGGCCCATTGATTTTCAAGGAAACGAGCCATTGGCCAATGGACCTTTCAGTCTATCCCAACCCCTGCATCACGAAAAACCATAAAAACGTGTGTTCTATTGCTTACCTTATATTATGACAAATTACAAGCAATACATTTTTTACAATAAGGATTTACTCACTTCATCTATCAGAATACAAACTAATGAATCCTTGTCGTCCACCAGTTCTTGGATTTTCTGGAACATCTTCATTACTAGCTTCCCACTCTGGCAAGAAATTGAAGTACGTTTATCAACAAATGCATGCAAAATCAATGTCAATGAAGACAACTACAAAAATAGGTCGTGCTGTGAATGTAATTCACGAAAATGTCGAAAAATTAAAGTTTGGTAAAGAAAGTTTGCTTTTAGAACCAACTTTACCTTGTAATTTCAATCTCTAAACCTGAAAGGTTATGGAGATCATAGTACTGTGATGGTATTTAGCATAAATTCAATGTTTAGTCGTAAATAACATCATAAATATTTTTCTCTTGAAGTCATCTTCAGGTTAAAATAAGAACTTGACGGAACAACGCAGTTATACAGTTAATCGATGTTAAGTTATTCCTGAGGGGAATAGAGACAAAGAAAAGGATTGAACTTGTTTATTTAAATATTTTTCTTCATTGGCCATCGCAACTTGATTAAAAACATGAAAAAAAAGTAAAAAAACAATAATGAACAATGCATGTTGTACATGTAGATTTTCAAATATATTTAACGTAACGTTTCGCTTGTTACAACAAACTTCACTGCTGAAGATGTTTGTTGTAACAAACGAAACATTAGGTTAAATATATTTGAAAATCTACAACATGCGTAGTTCTATAATGTTTTTTACCACAGTTTGTGTGGTGTTTTTAGTAGTAAAGTTTAAAAATTCAATTGAAGCCTAGAGCTACGTACTGTTCAAGTTTTTTTGAAAATCACTAAAACGGTTCTCAGATTTTTCCGAGCTTTCGCGAAAAAAAGAATAAAAACAAAAACCAATTAAAAAAAAACCTAAAACCTTTTTAGTCGTATTCAAAAAATAATTTGAATTAGCTCTAGGCTTCACTTGAATTTTAAACCAGTTCACCGGTTTTACAATATGCTACTGAAGGACAATATATCAAATCATTGTTCAGTGCAGTACAGATAATATACTTTGTTTTATTTAAGTAATAAAATGTTTTCCGTGCCCTCATAGCCTGGTGAAAACCGAGGCTAACGTTTGGGAGAATTCGAGATCAGATCAATGAAAACCCGAGACGCAGTCGAGAGTTTGCACCTGCTCGAGAATTCTCACAAACATTGCCGAGGCACGGACATGTTTTATTTCTTTTATAAAATTATTATTTTCATTGTTAACAAAGAGAAAGACGATATACGAAGCGCGTACTGTAAATTCTCACAACTCGGAGACAGTCAAACCACATTGCTCACGCCATTTTCGTGTTTCATAGCACTATGAAAACACACTTGCAGACCAATCAAAACGCACGAACTATCCAAATTACTTTATAAAGACCGGTATTTACTGACGTCATTATCAAATATCGTAATAGATGTTTGGAGGATAAAAGTAATTCGAATGAGATTATCCTTATAGAGATTTTTTTTCTGGAATTTGAAGGAGACATTCCTTTCCTTGACGTTCAAAACTAAAGGGGGGTCATTCCCACCTGACGACCCTCCCCCCTCCTCACGACGCCTCTCGTAACACTGTTCTTATAATTGTCTTGATCTTTTATAAAACAATAAAATAATTATACGAATCTAATTACCTGTGTTCATTGATGTACTTAGAGAGACCGTTCTACTGTGTGATATGTCTAATGCAAAAGCAAAAGGATTAATACAGCCTTGGATTCCCAACCTGACTTTACCAGCTGGGAAAACATCGCCATCTAAAGAAAAAGCAGAGACCAGTAAGCCAGAGAAAGGAGGCAAGGGATCTAAGGCTGGGAACACTAGAACTTCAGTGAACAGCTGTGCTGTTGACCCGGAAGGAACCGCTGACCTAAAGCAAGCTATCGAAGTAAGAAAAATTCGTTTTCTAGTTTTAAGAAAGGGAAAAGATTTGGGAAGAAAAGCTTTCTGACCTAAGTGACTATCAAAAACCTGCTAATTTATAATTTATTATCCTACACAAAGCAGCGTCAGCTGCTGATAATGTTATTAATTATAACAATAATAATAATAATAATAATAATGGTAGTAGTAGTAGTAATATTATAAATAAATAGAAAAGAATAAATAGAAATAATAGTGAGTGTGTGATCATCGATATTGATTACAAGATTTTATGGGATGCCCTGATTCATTGTGATAAAAAGATCGAGGCCCGAAAACCAGACATTGTATTAGTGAATAAGAAAAAAAAAAGAGGTTAAAATCGTTGATGTAGCGGTAGTTGGTGATGTTAGAGTATGTGAGAAAGAGCTGGAAAAGATTGAGTATAAACCTTTGAAGGATGAGATTGCACGTTTATGGAAAATGAGAAGAGTGACTGTAATTCCGATTGTTATTGGAACACTGGAAGTGATAACAACTCGGTTTGAGAAATATGTGAAGGAAGTCGGAATAGAAATGCGTGTTGAGCATGTGCAGAAGACTGCTCTACTTGGCGAGAGTGTTAAGATTGGTACTTGGATCCTAAGTACCCTGGCACAGAGACCTGAGAGTCCTTTGGCAGCTGGTTGCTGCCGCACTCACAGTGATCACTCCGAAGCAAATAAGATCCTAAGCTTTAAGATGAGCTCTATCAAAAATAGTAGTAATAATAAAAATGATGACGATGACGATGATGACTTGATATGGATCACTACATCTCAAAAGTGACATAGACAAGTTTTAACTCGTAACACCGGTAGACTGAGAATCCTGGCGAGCAGCCAAACATGTCAGTGCATGGATGGTGTATGAAAAATTCAGAAGGGAAATCAATGCTACAGATTGAGTAATTAGGATCGCACATTTTAAAGATGTAAAGAAAAGAATGAAAAGGAGAATGAGTAGGATAAACTAATGAATAGACAAGACGTGTGAGAATTGCCAGAAACGACTGATGGACTAAAGTCTTGGTACTTGGTTTTGGAAAAGTGACCTGAAAATGAAGACGGAAGCATTGATTTATATTTTTGCAGCAGAAGAAAAGGCTCTAAGAACCCACTACACGAAATGTATACAATACAGGCAGATCACATTGATTCACTAATCTATATGGTAATTGAAGCGAATGGAACGAGTGCGATTTTGTCGGAAATTATGGCGTGATTTCAAACTTAAACGATAGCGCCCAGCGAGAGTTCGATTTAAAGTCATAAATGTGATTTCAGACCAAAATTGCACTCCACTCAGCTCAATTACCAATTAATTACATCCATTCTGAAATCTGTTTTAAGCCAAAGAAACAGACAAACACAACGTCAACACAAATATTGACTTTAAATTTAATGGATATTGTCCTACAACTTTCTCATTCCGGAAACGGAAGCGAATGACAAGGGAAACTACAAATAGTTCACGTTATTATATATATCAATACAGCGCGGGTGAACAAAAAAAATTACATCTGAAGGAGCTCTCGTGCAAAACAAAAAAACAAAATTGGCTCCTTCAGTTACCACTGATTATTCCATTTCGTCATCAGAATCGAGCACACAGGCTCGTCAACGCTTTTTTTCTTGGAATCAGAAACGTGCTGTCGCTCTAAATGGTCCCAAGAGCTGGAGTACAAATTGAGGATGCAGAAGTTGAAATTGAGTTGGTGGATTCGAAAAACTAGGAACTTGGAATGGTTGACCAGCTGTTCGATTGTATCCAAACCCGAACGGATTCATGGGGAAATTTTTGGGAAATGCTAAAAATCCATCTGCAAATCCAGTGTAACTGGTGCCTGAACCTTCAGCTGATAATTTGAAGTTGCGGAGAAACTCTGAGATGTGTTTCAGAATACAGTGTTGTCAACGTTCGGCAAACTTGAACTTGAGTCGACATGTGGTGGGTTCGTTAGCCTGTCCATCTCTTTTTTTGACTTCCGCGTTTTTCTCAAAACGACTATAATGAATGTTGGGCGGCGTAAAATATTTCGATCAACTGGCCATTACCTGATGAAGACTTTTAATGGCCAGTCGAAATATTGTACATATGCCCAATATTTATTCAAGTTTTAAGATCAGTCAATGCAAGTCGTTTAACAAAAATATTTTAGCAATTCATCCGGTTGACACCTTCTCGAGGCTTTTAGAGTCAATTCTTGTTTGCAGCAGTTTTTAAATGATTTTCTAAAATAATAACTTTTAGTAACATGCATATATGTTTGGGGTTCTGTAACATCATGGTTCAGAAAGTCCACTTTCCAATGCAATTTACAGAACAAAGTTTTCAAAATCTACATGAAAGTATCTTTTCTGATATTTTAACGAACTGGAAAGTATTTTATTTGTCTTACCGTACAAAGACTGGATTCCACGAATGTCATCGTCATGGAGACGAAGGTTTGCCTTATAGCTGTACGTGGGCCACATGACAGCGCCACGCACGTTCGAGTGCTCTAAACCCAAGGCATGTCCTATCTCATGTACAGCCACCCAAAGGAAGTCCGTGCCACGCCCAGTACCAACTGTCCAGCTTTCCGCCTCGTCAAAATGGAGTCTTCCATCTGATGGGAAGAAAGCATGCGCCAATACCCCCCATTGTTGGTCAAATGGATGGTTGCAGGTACGTTCTCCTGACACTCCCCCATGTGTGCCGTAACCAAAACTACCACAAAAGAAAAAAAACATGAACAACTGAATGCCGGCAAGGTGAGAAAAGTTAAAACAAAAAAGGTTTAACAAATTCAAGTGAATGTAGGTCTCTTCGTATAATGGTAATTTGTTAAACTTTTAGTCTTTGGCCATCGTAGCTTACCTACATGTTGACAAGCATGCGACACGTTTAAAATGCATGTTTTTAAAATGTTTATCGCTGCTATCTGTGTTATATTTTTAGCTAATTTGTTAAATCTTTTTTTGTTATAATTTTCCTGACCTTGCCTGAATTCTTTGTAATTTACATTTATTCCTTATTGAAGTGATAGTCTATTATAGTAGAAACCAGGAGCTAGCAATTCCCATGTACTGGTGTAATGGCGTTTTCAAGAACCGAGTTATTTTTAGTTCATAGTTCCCGCGAATTCAGACCAATCACATGCGTCCATACTTAATCATTGACGTCACCGGAAGTTTGTATTACCACCAAAATGGCGGACACCAGTGAGGATGAATTGTCTGATTCCCCCGGTAATTTCAGTGTCGTTTCAGACGAAGATTTTGAAGTCTCTTGTAGTTCAGAAGACAGTGTAAGACTAAGAAAGGATGAGTTGGAATTCGAACGTAGTAGTGCGGTTTCTCGTCCTTGTCTTTCCGAGGACAGGAACTTCACTTGAATTAAATTTCCCGCGAATAGCGATCTAAAAATGAACCAGTCCGTGAAAACGCCGTGACACAGGCCTAGTTCTGCTTATGTCAATTAGAAACATATATTTTAGGAAGAAATTGACTAAACTAGGACTAAGCAATCATAACCTATTGATTGAAAGGGAGTGGTATTGCTCTCCAAAGATACCTAGGGAGGAACGCCTATGTTCAGTCTGCTCAGATAATAAATTAGAAGATAAAAAACCTTTCCTACTTGATTGTCCTTTCTACAGTGAGGGAAAAAATGCATTGAAATTATGTTTTTTAGTTGTTATGAACATTGATTTTAATAAGTTAGACTTAACACAAAAAATAGGAATATTATTCAAAAAACAATATATGACTTCAAATTTTTAGCTTTTTTTTAAAAAACATGTTTTCACGTGTATGAAGTAGAAGAAAGATTTCTTATTTTTAAATAATTAAATAATATATTCTAATGATTGTACTAAATTATTATTTCTATATATTACTTTATTCTTATTATTGCATACGAATCATGTCGATTTCTAGCCTATATATAGAAACATATACAAAAAGCTCAATGCCATCGTATTTCAGGGTCTTTTGGAAGGAGCCTCTCTTGCATGTTATCGCAAACTAGTTTAAAGTCGCAGAGGCCTGGGTACTCGAAATGAACAAAAGTTTATTATTCAGAATATTTGTTTATTGCTACCACAAGTTCCTCTCATTTTTGTTGTGAAAATGTTAGTTGTGATCGAATATGTTGAAATTGTAAGCAAAACTGTAGTAATCTCAAAAACTGCAACCAGCTATAACGCAACCCCGATCTTTTTTTTTATTTGGCTACTTTATTTATTCAATTTTTAACAAAATAGATGGCACGAACGAACTTGCCTAACCTTTGATTACTACTAGTTTTTATTATTATTATTGTTATTATTATTCGAAGCGAGAACGCATACTAATCATGTCGAATTCAAGCCTATATAAATAGAAACATATAGAATAAGCTCGATGCCATCGTATATCAGGGTCTTTTGGAAGGAAGCCTCTCTTTCATTTTATAGCAAGTCAGTTCAAAGTCGCAGAGGCCTGGGTACTGTCGGGCTAAAGGGCGACATCCCGCGAGAGATCCGTAGCTCGATGCCATCGCATTTCAGGGTCTTTTGGAAGGAAGCCTCGCTTTCATGTTATTGTCGGGTTAAATGGCGATATCGTAAGAAAAACTGTAGTAATTTCGAAAACTCCAACCAGCTAGAACGCAAACTCGGCTCTTTTTTTAATTCGGCTACTTTATTCAGTCAGTTCTTAACAAAATAGAAATGCCTCGAACGCACTTGCCTAATCTGTGATTACTACTACTAATTATTATTATTATTATTATTATTATTATTATTATTATTATTACTACTAATAATAATAATAATGTAATAATGTCTTTATTATATAAATAAAATACATATCTATATTTACAAATAAATGTCATAAAAAGTGAATCTAATTAA
>JAOBBB020359033.1:0-10222 GCA_025331005.2 Zoanthus gigantus
GCTTATTCTATAACTGAAGAACACGGATTCAAATTGTGTTCAAATTTTTCCAGATTTTGACTATAATCCCCCCTTAACTCCTGTTAAAGGGAAGATGAACTCCAAATATATTTTTTGATATGTTGAGGTGCATACATTTGAGGTTCCAAAAATATAGATGTTAGAGGGATCCGCTGATCTGTTTTGTGAAGAAATAATTACAAAAAGGATAGTTAAACCTTCAGTAGGACGCCATATTAAATTTTATCGCGGGCTCAGAACAGTTGCGTCTGACGTCACAACGTCAATTTACAAAAGGCTTACAGTTCATCAAAAAAGAATAGAAAGTGGTATTTTGACGTTGTGATGTCAGCATTCACAAACTTGTTAGGTCGCGGGCGCAAGTATGGCATCTCTCCTAGTCACGAGCTAGTACATTTTGCTATTTATTTTTAAGGACACGGATCGAGGAATCCGTGTAAAAAGCACATTTTTGAAATCACAAACAGATGTATTTTAACGTATCAAACAATAATTTTGGGTTTCAGCTTCCCGTTAAAAGAAAAGCTTACATTAATGGTTGTAGACAAAATCTTAACCCTTAGGGATCCCACACTGTCAGATAATATTAATCTGAAATTTACTTTTCGATACTTTTGGCCCACATAAACAGCTCACAATTGATTATTAAATTTACAATTTTTATTTGTCATTATTACCTGCGAGCTGCCATTTTGAATATCACGTTTCTTATTTATAGTGCCAATCTCCACTCTTTAAAAATTTCGTGTTTGGCTTGGCACTGCAACAAAACACGTCAAAATTCATAATGGCGGCGCTCATGAAATTGAAACTTTGTGAACGAAAAATGAAAATTGCTTGTAATGAGCTATATACAAAATGTTGATATGGGCCCAAGATAATTAAAAGTAAAATGGTCTGATAAAATTGGGTGAGATAGTTAGCACTTTGCTAAAAAAAACAAAATATTGCAATAAAGGCAGTTTTACGCGTTTGCTGTGTAGAAGTCTGTATTAGAGAAATGGAATTTAAATTCAATTTTAAAAGCATAAACCCCATCAACTGTTGCAATACCGAGTACCCAAATGATATCTTCATATGGTTTAGAACAAGGTTTGGAGAGTTTGCTGTGAATTTCGTGAAGAGTAATACAATTAATGCTCGACAAAAGATGTTTGTAGATAAAGGGTTAAACATGTATAGCCTTCTGCATAGCTCCGTACACTGAGAGCCAATCTCTGTGCAGCATATCAAAGATATCAGCCATTTGAACATCATATGTGCTAAGGCCTAATACCGCTCTGGTTGTTCGGTTTTGCATTTTTTGATCTTCTCGGCCAACTGAATGCCAAGAACATCCCACACCAAGTTGCAGTAGTCGAAATAGATGTCAATCGTGGCCCTAAAGATTGGTTTTGGCCGTGTCCAGGTCTACTGATGAAGTCAAAGTTCTTTTAAAATTCGTTTTAGCGTCCCAATTCTTAATGATACTTTTT
The DNA here is from genome assembly GCA_025331005.2 of Zoanthus gigantus. NCBI lineage: Eukaryota > Metazoa > Cnidaria > Anthozoa > Zoantharia > Zoanthidae > Zoanthus > Zoanthus gigantus. The sequence continues at coordinate 1,497 of JAOBBB020359033.1, forward strand.
AGGAAAGTTTCCTGATATACAAAACTGTATTACTCTTCCATCAATATCTACGTGAATTATTTTGAGTTTGCAATTTTTGCCATTGAACAATTGTCATGAATGCAGCTTTGTAATATTAAAGCTGAGCTTGTTGGCAGTGAGCCAGGAGTCAAGCTTTTAAGATCGACGATTTGCTTGCATTCGAGATAACGATAAATTGGTTCAGAAACACTGATACTTTTGTCATCTGCATACATCCGAGGAACCCTCTGTGCAAAACAAGTAAATCATTTAATTAAAATAATAGGAAATAGGTGACCATTATCGAGCCCTGTGGTACACCACACCCTAATAACCTTGGACTAGAAGAGTCATATATATTTTTGTACCCACAACATTTTGTTACGAATACGCCGTTCGTCCACACGTATCCGACGATAGGCAGCATCTGATCCGGAAACTTTTGAAGCCGCTCTCAAGAGTGGAATTTTTTTTTTTTTGTATTCTCAAACAAAACGTTAATTGGGGTGTCGAATCCGGAAATATTTTTATCCGATTATGTCACAAAGACAGAGTTAATTTTGCTTTTCTCATTTCTTTCTGTTTCTTTCTTTTTTTTTTTTATTCACGGTTGTGACATATCAACACCAACGAAAGCGAAGCTAAAGTGTAAAAATAGAATTGGCATATGCGCATGCTCTGTATATGATATTTCATGGGTTTATCGGAGACTAGTATGAATCTGGATACTTTTCGGTTCTGGACGCGAAAATTTGATAAACCAGAACTTGATCTGCAGGAAATACAGAAATATTTGGATACGTGTGGACGGGGCCTAAACATTGTCTTAGTAACGCTGGGCTAGAGGAGTAACCACGCCTTAGTAACGCTGGGCTAGAGGAGTAACCATGCCTTAGTAACGCTGGGCTAGAGGAGTAACCATGCCTTAGTAACAGTGGGCTAGAGGAGTAACCACGCTTTACTAATCCCCGGCTAGCATATTTGAGATTTTCTAGAACATCTCTTTTAAGCCAAATGTTTCCTCGCCTTGTTCGCTTTACAGCCTTTCTCTTCCATTTTTTAACTGGAGTCTTGTTTATCTTTGTTTGTTCACTGCCTAGAGATGAATACAAATGAAGCAGTTTGTAAACAATGTCGTTATGTCGCTTCAAAAGGTGGTTTATAAAACAAAGGATGTTAACAATGAACAAAGTATTAAAACTCGACTAATAAGCTGTTGATTTAGATGCGGAGCTGCTATCGCTTGTTTAGTGGCTACAGATTTTCAAATTCGCACAGAAAAACTATCCTGCATCACGAGTTGATATTCAAAGCACTGAGCTTCTGGTCTGTTGCTTTTTTTACCAATTCGATGCCTAACCGTCTAATTTAAAGCATTTTAACTCGTAATGCCTTTAAAATAATGCACCAGTCAATGTAAACCCCTGACAACACCCCCTTCCCCTCTCCCAGTTCTGAGCACTTGGCGGGGATTAGACGGGGATTAGGCATAGACTCTGCCCCGGTGAGCCGCGCGTTAGTCGCGTTTAGATTATTGCGAAATTTTAGCGGAGATTAGGTGGGGGTTACAGTGCTTGCCGTTTATGGCGAGCAAAATCATTCTGAGAAGAGCGATAAATGGACCACCTGCTCACGAAAAATCGCTCGCCTCGTCAAACAATAAGAAGCATATGTTCCATTTGTAATTCATCGTTTCAGAATTGCAAAATTTTCAATTTAAAGCAGCTTCATTAAGAACGTCCAACAGTAAGCATGGTAGTGTTTGCCATATCTATTTGAGATATCATACGGCCTTTGTTATTGGCTGTTCGCGTTATTGTTTACCTCCAATCAAAATTTAAGGAAAGCTTTTTCTCGGGTTTAAAAAGAAAATTGTTGAGTTTAGATGGTGCGAGAACAACACTGTTTTTGCCAAATAATAGACACTAATACTAAGGCAAAAATCGCTCACCTCGGTTATCTTAGGTGAGCTTTTTTTCACTCACTAAGGATTTTCAAACGGCAAGCGCTGGGGTTAAACAGTTTTGACGAATGCTGCAGAAGAGCTTGGAAGCTACTTTTGCACCGCCACCGGAATATCTTTTGATGTAAATATGACAGTGAGTTTTGTTCTGACATCAATGTGGAGCAAACATGACAGGAGATCAAAGGTAAAGAAAAGAGAAGTCAGTGAGTTTCAGGAAGTAGCTAGGTGAAGGCAAGCCATTTTAACTTAATGCCCCCGATGGTAGGGCAATAGCATTGTTTAAAAAAGTCCCATCCCCGCCAAATGCCCGGGGCTGGGGGGGAAGGGCTTACATTGACTGATGCATAAGGAAAACGGTGCGTATCACTTGGCAAAAAGTTAAAATTTCCTATTTATACAAGAAATTAAAAAAAAAAAAAGTTCCGAATGCAATTATTATGCATTTATTATTAAAATAGTATTTGTTCATTTTAACAAACTTGTTTGTTAAAATAGTACGTCAGGCTGAAAATCTGCCAAAATTTAAGAGCACACTGCGAACACACCGGAGGCTGAAGAATGGCCGTCGAAAACTTTATTTTGTTACAGATTGCCGGCACAAAATCATGGATGCATGGAATCAGCAAATAGTCGATGTTTCTACATTGTTTGCAAATAGAGTAAAATTTTATAAATTTTGAACAATTTACAGGACTAGCTATTTTCTCTCACTCTACCAATTTGTACATCAAATGTTGAAGCCCATTTCTCCTTATACAAATAAAAAAAAGTATATGTACACTATTAAGAACTTACAATAATAACGATTGAGGGTAAACTTCCCAAAATATTAAAAAACATTCAGCCTAGGCCCAAAATTAAAATGTTCTTATGAAACAAAAATATTGTATTTTTTACTAATGATCATTGGTACCTGCGACTTTGTACTATGTCAAAATTACATCAATAGCTTGAGAGCTGGTTTAATTTTTGCATGCTTCAAAAATTTGTTCTGCAAGCTTTTTACAATCAGTAAAAGTTATCATTCGCTTCGCGTTTTGGGCTAAAGCAAATTTAGTTTCATAACCTTTTACTGAGTTTCATAGAATTTTAGTTTTACAAGTTTTAAATGTGAGTATGAGAAAGTTCTTTATAGAGAGATGTTTGGCCTAAACCACCTGCATGTTTTCTGACGTAGTCGATGGACATTTTTAGGAATATTTCACTTTGCTAGCGCATAAAAACCTAATTGTAAATGCACCTGCGTATTTATAGCATTTTAAAAAATGCAATTTATACTGATCGTAATTCTGTCTATAGACTACCCTTCAATTCTCAAAAGACTTGAATACGCTTTCGGCCTTTTAAACACAAGTAAATGAGCTGACAGTGCCACCTAAAAAACGCATTTTAAGAATTTATTTATGCAATTTCGTTCAGTAGCTGAACTGAAGCCTTATTCAATACGAATAGCCATATTGTACATGTGGAAAAGAAACTACTTCACAAATCGAATAAACATGCACTTTTTTATAAGCCTCGCGATTCTTAAAATTTGACATTTTGAGCCTTGTGGCTCGTATAAACTGGATTCTTATTAAAAATAGCGTGTATTGATTTTCTTGGAGATATAATTGTCTGCGCAAATTTCGAAAAACAAATAAGCGCATTCCGCTGATGCAGTTTTGCCAATCGTACTGGTGAAGAAAATTTGGTGAATTAAAAACAAGTTTCAACTGGAATTATTCTAAACAATAAAATGTTATAGCTTCTGGTGAAAAACTGCTTCCCTTTTAAAATACTTTAAAAGATGTTCGTTTTATTAAGGAATTTTTTTAAATTAATGAAATTGTTTTTACCGCTTCTTTTACAGTAGTTTATGAAACTGACCAAGGCAAAAAGTTCGTATATACAAAGCTTTAGATTTGACCGAAAGAAATTTCATGCTGTGAATGAGTTTGAGTAATGGAGCGCAATCTAAAACGTGTTGCGGGGGACCGTGAGTGCCAAGGCCACGGCCAGAAAACTTATGTCGTCGTTGTTATCGATTGCGTCATAACTATAATTTTGTTCAAGTCGTACTCCCACAATCAATGCAGGCAGGCACGCACGTGCGCTATGCATGGACAACGACGACCCAGAGGCATTTTCATCACTGTTTATTTACCAAAAATTTCTTATTACGGACTTGTCTGAATTGTGAGTTAGCACGCGATAATGGGGCAGCTCATTAAATGGTACTAAAATACTAGTTATATACTTGATTAATTATAAAGGAATACAAAATCAAAAAACAAACACAAAAAATAAAATGGGCAGACATTTGCGATAGAAAGAAAATCAAGTCGAATCGCAAATTTTTGAGTTATGTTTTAAAGTTATTGCCTTACTGGGTTCTTCAGTGATGGAAATTGAAGCTTCCATTTTAACCTATTTTAGAAGCTTACTTTTAATTTGTAAGCATTTGCTGTAATCTTGTATTTACCTATTGGAATATAAGTAACATTTCTTGTTGGGAAAAAAACAGATAGTCTCACAATTCCATGAAAACACAAGCTCAGTTTTTTAGAAAGTTCCCAGTTTGAAATGCTTTCAACTTGCGGTTCTAAAATTTACTACAGCCGGCTAAGAAATTTTGCTTTTTTATCAGTTGCTTTAACAAAAATATCGAGAAATAAATATCAGTTTTCTGATGCTGAATCTTCTTCGTTGGAACCGTCTTTCGAAAGTAATTCTAACTTCACATCATTTAGATAATTCATGGTTGAAGTTTTTTACGCGGTTAGTTATCAGACGCGAACTAACCCTCGAAACTTTTATTCAAGATTCAAGATTTAAGATTCAAGATTCATTTATTTATGCCTGTTTTTAAAATAATAACAATTTAAATTATATGAATTGCATTAGGCGAATCTAAATTAATTATGAGGCAAATTGCCGCCGGACTCGCTTGTTCGCCAGCCGCTTACAATGTGTTCTCATCTTTGTAAAAAGAGCACCATGTATTACGATAAGTTTAGTGTAACTCAATCTCAACAGTTAGCTCTTTGAAATGCATTACTAATACTATTAAAAAAAGCTTTTCCTTAACATATTTTGGTATACTAGTTGCCTTAGTGTCAGTTCTCAAACTGCAAAAAAAAAAACAAATAATAAATGATAAATGTGAATGCTTGAATGCGTACACGCAAACAAACACCCGGCATTTCAGTCGAAGAAGTAACTCCGGAAATTCATATTGAAGACATAAAGTATTTAGATTAATGTGATTAAACTATTACACAGATCCCATAGGATTTTAGTTCTTATGACTATCCGTATACATTCACACTTACAAGGAAATACTTGACTTTTTCAGACTTTCGTGCTTCGAATTTATTTGCGTTTGTTTCTTTTTAAATGATCGCCCCCAACATAACTGCAATACTGAAGTAAAACAAAGTGGGCCGAGGAAATCGCAGTCTTTCCCACCCTTGAAGAAAGCTGCCCTCAGATCAACAAATAAAAATATATAAAGGATCCGTTAAGTAACGAGAGAACAAAAACTTGCAACAGAGAAAATATAAAAATTTAGCTTGTGTGAACAAAACTTTTTCTTTCGTTATCTCGTCAAGTAGTCCGAGAGTTATAAGGCTTTCACCAGAAAGGAACTTTCTTCAAGGTTGTCGAAGAAGATTCTAAAAATTGGAATAATCAAATTCACAAGTAAGTGTATTGGTAATATAAGTTCCGAACAATGCATCAAATTCTTTTAACAGTTTTCCTTTTAATGTTAGCTTGTTATATGTATGCTTTTCGGAGAGAGTGTGGATATTTGAAAACTTGTAAACCTCCATTTGTCAACAACTCATGTTTTTCATTTTAAATTTAATAAAAAGAATTTTATATTTTCAAAAACGAGTTGCGTGAAATTTGATAATATATCATGTTGTTTTCGTTTTATTTTTAAAATTAGTTGACGAATCCTTGTACTGTTTTACACTTGTTGATTCTTTCTTTCTTTATTTTTTTCATGCCCTCTTTATAGCAATAGTGATCAAAATGCTTTGGGATTTTTTTGCTACATATAACTCGTTATAAAGTTTGAAAAACCATTCGCCATTTTTCAACTAAAATAATGATTAATTTCGACTGCTTTCATATATATAAAGAGAGTTTATCAAAATTACTACTCTTTGTCAACTAGATATACTGAATTCGATGTCATAAAGAATGTCATTGTGTATGATTAAATGTATATACTTCCGCCAAAATTTAAAGAGCTTGCATTAATGGTAATTTCTGTTCTGAAACAATAACATATCAATGAACGCCTGCCTTCTTTTCGCATCATTTTTTTATATTTTGCGAAGGCAAATATGTTGATCCAGAAGGGAATTCAAAGAAGTATACAAAAATAGGTCTCAAGTGACTCGCACTAGCGGATCGGAAATCTAAACATTAAAACTCGCAAACCAGCCAGCCCTTAGATTATGTATTTCGCATCCAATCTATCAATAGTTCACATCATAAATGAGCGAACGATATACTTTTAGTGTTCACAACACTGCTAAATGCAAGCCTTACGTCCAAGTCATGTTTACTCGACTTTTCATTTATATGATATTTTGTGTACATAACATGTGATTTAAACTTTTTGGAATCATTTTTTTGTTCCGTCGCCAATCGCGCGCCGATAAGTGGTGAAGTACGTACCGATGGGCGCGAAATTTTCCCGCCAGTTTTCCGTGTGACCACGCATATTCCGGTGACCCGTATTTGGGTATTTTTGGCGCATGGCAACCTGATATATGTGTGCATCACATACTCAGGAGATTGTGATGCAGGGAAACTGGAATAGCTATGATAGTTTTCGAACCATTTCCCCATCAGTTGAAAATAAAATATATGAAAAATACATTATTTGAATTATTAAGTGCAACACATAAACAGTTTTCTCACATTTTAACTCGATAACTGATTTATCCCTTGTTTATTTTCTTTATATATTCGTAATCAAAGAATCTACATTGTCATCTGTAAATCGCTTCTTAAACTGAAGATTGTATTGTACTTGCCAACATATGATTCTAAAGAGTAGCATTGATTTAAGTATCCGCTTATCTCATAAATGACCTTTCAAATCTAAAATATATAAAGCTCTTTTAACCATTCCTAAAATTGAAAATGACCTTCTGATTTGCCCATGATGATTGAGTTTTTTCCTAGGATAACTGGCGATGTAGTTTCTTTCATTTTTTACCGATTGCCATGCAAGTTGTACAAATGTAATACGGTTTTTATGTTGGGTTATTGTTAACATAAATAATGTTTTTTCTCTCTCTTTTACAAAATAGATAAAAGTTATACATATTTGTCGGCTATTTCCCCTGTTATAACTTAAATTTTGTCCTATAAAAAATTGTCTATACTTATTCATTTTTGCCTTGATTAATTATCCTATATAGTTTGATATCAAGAAAAACTGCAACATATTTGTAAATAAATAGTAATAAAATGAAAGATATTTGTGTTTTCAAAAAATATCTAAAACTGTTATTCTTAGCGGCTACGATTTTTACACATTCTCACATATAACTGAACTGTCTTAAAGTCACTCAAATTGAACAAGAGCAAGCTAGGTTATGAAAATGGTTGACGAAAAACCTAAACATCTGTATTGATCGTTTGTGAATGAACTGTTTTGAACTTTTTAAAAACTCGAACTTTTATTTTAATTATACCACGCTGTTGCTTTTCATATTTGTATTGATTTGTTTGTACTAAGTTTAACGTTAGTTTTAGAAATTTTAAATTTCTATTTTATTATAAGTACAATAGCCTCCTAACAGACGTTTTTGTGTCAGTGGGAACTGGGAAGGATTGACACGAAAACATCTGCATGCGAAAGGGCTACAAGTACAAAGACAATGAGTAACTCATCTCTTTATTATATAATTATGAATAATTCGAATCATGATTAAAACATTTTCTAATCAAAACATTTTTTCCAACATGTTCGCATATAAATAAAAGTGTAGCACCTTTTTTCTTTTGTGTGTGTTGAGATGAATAGAACTTTTCTTTACCTTTTTCAGTAAAAAAATCAAATTCTTGTCACGTTTTGCACGCCTCCGCAATCATCTATGTTCATCTATATGATAATAATATTGTTAAACAATGTTTAACTATATAATAATTTTGTTAAAACTCTTTCCGTTTAAAATTCAAAACATTCTAGACCCTTGCTTAATTTTTTTAGCAATTTCAGTGTCAAAATGTTCTTATTTTGATCTTAACTGCCATATATACTTTTAATAGCTGACAATCAAATATGACACCATTAGGCAGGGGCTCTTGTATCAGTGCTATCTTTCTTCAGTACTTTTTTGTGTGAAAAGATGGTGCAAGTGGTATGAGTGACTATTATTAAAAGATCCAAAGTTTTTATTTTTATTTCAGCGTTATATTGTTCTTTTATTTTGTTCTTCTTTTTCAGATGATTTGGGCCTCACTTTTCGTATTAAGTTTGTTCTTAATAAAAAACGTGTAGCCATACTTAAAATGAAGCGAAATCCTTCGTTCCTTCAAAGCTTAATACAACTTACAATTTTAGATATAATGCACAAGTTAATCTATGCGTACGTCTTAAATGGTCTTGGAGATTAGAATATTTTGTTTTCAGGATAACTTTTATTCGAGTCAAGCAATACAAAAAATGAAATTTGTTTTAATTTAATGCTTATTTCAAGTGTAGGGGATTTATATAGATCATATATATATATATATAATTTTTATCTCT